>OX235279.1:20222806-20383005 GCA_944472155.2 Trichobilharzia szidati | reverse complement strand
ATTTGAACACATGGTGCAGCTCGGCATCATCAGACCCTCCAATAGCCCTTGGTCTTCATTTTTACACATAGTGCCTAAGGCTGAACATGACTGGAGGCCATGTGGGGATTATCGCCATTTAAACAACGCCACAGTTCCGGACCGTTATCCGATTTCCCACCTACATGATTTCTCTCTGACGTCACGTGGAAAAACGATTTTTTCTAAAGTAGACTTTGTCAGCGCCTATCATCAAATACCAGTTGCCCCAGAAGACATCGAAAAAACAGCCATCATCACACCTTTTGGTTTGTTCGAGTTTCTGCGCATGCCGTTTGGTCTAAAGAACGCCACACAATCCTTCCAACGTTTCATGGATCAGGTCACACAAGGTTTAGATTTTGTATTTGTCTACATCGATGACGTCTTAATTGCTAGCTCGTCGGTTGAAGAACATCCAGATGATCCCACCATCTTATTTCAGCGATTCGAGCAATATGGCGTCGCCATTAACCCTAAAAAGTGCATATTCGGTGTCTCCTCTATACAGTTTCTTGGACACCACATAACCGAAAATGGTATTAGGCCTATGGAGGAATAGATAATAATAATATATTCTCATTTTTTATATGAGGGACGCCAGTTTACAGGGATCATCAATATGATAAATTACATATACGATTAGTAAGCATATATAATAATAGTAATTTAATAAAATACATTTTTTCCTACCTGTGTAGGACACACCAATTGTACAGGCATGGATAAGCATTATTTAAATTACATAAATTTGTTGCAGTCATTTTGTCTATGGGAACAATATGATAACTAGTCATTCAATGCAGCACATCAAGAAATATAGAAATATTGTCTTCGCATTAACAAAAAAACCCAAGTATGTTTTGGATGGATTGCAAATACTTGGGAAAAAAATAAAGCTTGAAGTAATTCCTGAATATAACTTCGGTGTGTACGGCATCGAGTCTTATTCTTGATTTATATCCAAATTCAGTAATGATTTAAAATAAGTGATACACTTGTCTACTTTTGTCAGCATTTTCTTCGTAACATCACAAGTGAATTGTACTCAATGTAGACTAATAATAATGACAGCTTATATTTTCTTATAAACGGGTGTTTTCAAGAGATGCAAGCTATTTTTGCAGACAAGATCAGGTATGTTGTAAGTTACAATTATGAAGTATTATAAATCAATACATTTTTATTGGTATAAAGGTATATTTCACAACTGTAATCCAGGTTGCGTAATGCGTAAATCACAAGGGAATTGTAAGATATCGGACCAATAATGTTTGCAGATCATTTGTCATTGTAAATGGCCAAATATCCGCATTCTTCATTCTCATTCAAAAAGTTAAATGGAATCTGAAATCGTGAGAGACAAAAGAAGACAAACAACAACAACGCAAAAGAAAGCAAGTGGAATCCTCAAGGAGTGATTAATATGTACATATACATTTATATTCTGTTTAGTAATTATAGTTATTTTGGTGCACTAACTAACTATTCCCGTGATGCTAACTTTTATATTGTGTGAACTAATATTATTGTCCTGTGTAAAAATGTCTATCATGTACTTCCAATAATATAAAAATTTATAATTGTAGTTTGTTGTAACTACACGTTTAATGAACTTGAAATATCTATGTTGGGCGAAAAAGTGGGCGTAGGATTCAGACGCAGAAGTGCATTGTCATCTTTGAGCAGTCTGGTGACTGAGGAGATGAACACTGCAAGTTTGTTTGCATCGTGCACATCAGCTGGTAGTCTATTCCAAATGACTGAAAACTTATTTAAGAAGAAATTATACCGCATGTAAGTCTGACAATGCTCTATAGCAGCTAGGTTGTGATGATTTCTAAGATTGTAACTGATGACAGCGGTAGGTTTAATTATTGGCTCGGAGGAGTGCACGAGCAGATTAGTTAGATTGTAATAAAAAATCAGGTTTAGCTTAAGACTTCTTTTCCAGAGTGGTTCTAAACTTAGTCTGTCGCAACGTTCATAGTATTTGAGACCGCTTTCTAAACCAAGAATTCTTAAGGTGAATTGCCGTTGCGTTCCTTCTAACTTAAGCTTGTCATTTTGTCTGAGTCCGCTAAGAATAAACGGGCAGTATTCTAAAATAGGTCGGACACATACTTTATATAATAAAACCCTAGTTTCACAACAAAAGAAATTGCGAGTTATGCATCCTAGGAGCCTTCGTGTTTTACGTCTGGCATAATCAGTTTGTTCAGAGAACGTTAAGTTACTAGAGTATCTGATACCGAGATCTACGACTGAGTTGAGCTTGGCTAGTTTACGCCCATTTATTTCAAGATTCAGGTCAGGGTTACTGTTTCCGATACAAATCCAGCCGCATTTATCAATGTTGAACTTTAGACAGGATTCAGTACACCATGTTGCGAGACTACTTAGTTCGAGATGTATTTTATTTACCATATCGCTTAATTCATGAGCGTAGCAGGAGTAAACGACTTTGAGGTCGTCAGCATATAGGAATGATTTACCTCAGGTGAAGCAGTTGCAAATGCTGTTAATGTAGGCTGTAAATAAAAGTGAACCTAGGACACTACCTTGCACAACACCACTTGTGATCTGCCTAGGATGAGACAATACAGATCCAACCTTGGTTATTTGTACCCTGTTGCTTAGAAACGATTTTAACCAGTTAAGTATTAGATTGCGAATCCCACACGAATACAGCTCCTCAAAGAGAATACTGTGAGATACCATGTCAAATGCCCTAGATATATCGAAGTAGAGAACAACGTGCTTCGCGACTACTAGTGATGCAGTTGAAAAAGTAGAAGTGGCGAGCAACGAAAGACCTATTTTTGAGAAATCCATGTTGAGACCTTGTAACAAGATCTTCCCTAAGTAGATAGTCTGACAACTGATCTTTGACAACTTTCTCCATGATTCGCGAAACAACTAGGGTTATATTTATAGGTCTGCAATTGCGAACGTCTGCCTTGTCACCGGATTTATAGTGTGGAATTATGAAGCTAGTTTTCCACTCATTAGGGTAAGTGCCAGTGTCCATAGATATTGAGAAGAATTTAAGAAGTAGTTGCGATCCATATTAACAAGCCTAATTTGTGCATCTAAAAGAAGTTGGTCATTTCAGACATTATCCTGACCTGCTTGGCCATCTAGGTTTGAATGATCGATCCTGAATTTTTGTGGAATTTCCCTAATTTTAGTTGATATTCTATTTCCTACTATATCTTTCTTTATTATTATTATTATTATAATTTAAGCATCTTTAATGAACTGTGGTAATTCCATTGTGATCTTACTTTACAAATCGATATTATTTGAATGGCACTAATGTTGTTATTGACTACTAATCTAGAATATTCTATGTATACAAACATGCATATAGATATAACTGTAGAGCCAGAGGAGGAGGAATTTATCGAGAAGGACATTCTTTGCTGGCTCAATTATTTAGCATTATTAATTTTTAAGTAGAGTTGAGATTTGAAGCACTGTTTGAAGTGTTTAAGCTCGTCAATAAGGTTTAAGTGTGGATCGGCATCCACTGTTTCCGCGTGGGCAGATTGCCCATGTCGCCACAGTCCTACAGTGAAACTGTGAAAAGTCAACTAAACGGATGTAGCTCCATCCCTGTTAACACGGCTAGGTTAATAGAGCCGAGTGGTAAATCTGCACAAAGTGAGAATAGTACAACACCGATCTCCATATTGGGCCTTGAAACAAACAGATAGGCCAATAAGAAACGTTCACGACGTCGCAAGACGACAAAAACGTTCCCCAAAAAGGCAGACGATTGCAAGGTCTGTAATTCTGTTGTCGAACAGGTAGACTCTGCCTTCGAATGCAACTTTTGCAAGCAATGGGTACATTGTAGATGTGACACCGGGGTACCAAAAGTATATTACGATTTTATGCGTAAAAGCCAATCCCATGGTTCTGGTACATATGCCCAAGTTGCCGTCCTGATGCAGCCTCGTGTAGTTCCTCGAAAGCTAAAGATGGCATAGAGGTATCAGGGGAAATCGTGAAACGTTCTACTCCCACCAACTCAGAAAACAGCACAATTGCACGTAAATCGGGGATACCAAAATCCACACCGGTTAAACCTGCAATTCCTGTCATAACTGTCTCAGACACAGAGGCTGAAGCACCAAGGTTATCTGTCGCTGGGAAAAGACCCTTACCGCCCACCAGTAATAGTGGCCACGGCACTGCGACACACAATAATATCCAGTCGCACCAGACGAAAGAAAACGGTCTTAAAGGGGATGACAAATGTGCGAGGACCGAACCTAAATCCACGGTTAGTAGATCAAACTGCGTAATGCTCTTTAATGTACCAGACTGTAGCAGTAGTCTGCTGGAAAACAGGGCCCTGTTTGATCAGGAACAGTGGTCCAACTTATGTAACATATTGGGTCTGGACATCCAACCAGTACAACTATGCAGATTGTATAGGGGCACTGCTGCTCCTCAAGGCAAACCATCCCTACTAAGGGTAACACTAGGCTCTACCGAGGATACCGAAAAAGTTTTACTGACTTCTCAAGTCCTTTCTATAGGGAGGACCTGCAATATACGTGTTAGGCCAGATAGGCCATGGAAGGAAAGACAGATGGCGAGGGAGTCGCCAGAGCTTATTCCTTCTGCCTCCATGGTTGTTCACGGCATTCCCTAACTGGTAAGTGGGAACGCTTGTGAGAAGCACTATCACGATGTACAGCAATGGAGATGGTTGGCACCCCAGATGGGTCTGGGAAGTTCAGGGGCTGTCTCTATTTATAGACTGCCTCGACCCACTCACCTTATGTCAATTAACAGGCCAAGTCCGTTAGCTGTCAAGTTCAGCTCCCGAGACCACTTGACTACTGTTCTCCAGAGATGGTACGAGACCAAGGACAAGGTCAGCAGATACATTCGCTGCTGCGAGAGCCGGCCTCGTATCCAAAGGAGAGAACAAAACGTTGACACAGAAACTCCCCAACCCTTAGTCACACTACAGCGGTGCAGCACGGACGATGATAGCCAGTGTCATCCAAGTGCTCCGATTGAACTAGAAGAAAAAAACACCAACAGGCCGGTTCCTGGGGAATCGGCCAACTAGTTCGTAGGATAACTCCTCAACCGATAGCCTACATCAAGTCAACCACCCCCCAATACGGGGACGCGGTGAGACTGACTACCAGTTGCCTGTACAGTAATGTGAGAGGGCTAAGAGGCAAAATAGCTGAACTTAGACACCTACAATCACAGCTGAATTCCAAAATCATAATACTGACAGAAACCTGGTTAACCCCTACGGTGGCAGACAGCGAAGTCAGTATAAATGATATGGTCCTAGTCAGGCGAGATAGCGACCTGAAAGAAGGAGGTGGAGTCGCCATATACGTCGACAAACAGCTCGGATGTGTACACGCAATACACCCTCCTCTCACTGAGCTCCCTGACTCCATATGGTGCCATTTCACCGTTGGGTACTGCAAATATCTAGTGGGCAGCATTTATCGATCACCTTCATGTGGAGCAGACCACAACCAGGTACTGCTAAATACAATTTCAGCGACACAAGACATGGTTTATGATCAAACTGTCACAACTGGCGACTTCAATGCTCCATCTCTTAACTTGATGACGGGATACGCCCATGATAGATTTGATCGAAATCTGCTGCATACTATCAGGAAGGCTGGATTCACTGAAAATGTCAGAATGGGTACTAGAAGGGGCCCAGATGGGAAGTCTTCTAGACTGGATTATGTGCTCACTAGTGACCAGCTACTAGTGGAAAACGTTCAGATCACGACTCCCATGGATAGTAGTGACCACGCGGTCACAGTATTCGACATAGTCCTCCGCGAGCGCTTACACAACCCTATAACAAAGCCAATTACACCGAAATGCGAAGACTTTTGTCTGAAGCAAATTGGCCTAAAAAATGGACAGAGCTAAGAGTAGGAGAACACTAAGGAGTGGTAAAGGAGATCATTCACCAGGTGGTCTCAGACACTGTTCCTTTAGTCACACCAAAAGCCAGGAAGCAACGTTCATGGCTAAAAAGGAGGACACAACGCCTTCTGCAGGCGAAGCGAAAAGCCTGGTTTGCGTGGCGACTATCGAAGAGTCAACCCGAACATGAAGTGTACCTTGAACTCAGGAATCGATGTAACATACGATTCCGGAGTGATAGAAGGACATTTCAGAGAAACCTCATCAATAAGCTTCTCGTGAACCCCAAAAGCCTATACAGGTTTATGTCTCAAAGAAAACCGACCAACCAGGGAGCATGCAATCTAGCGGGTTCTGATGGGAGATCTCTTACTAGTCTTGAAATGGCAGAGACATACAGTCTAGCCTTTCACAGGCAACTAAACAGTAACGAGGATTTTACCCCCACAAAACATCAAGATTATAATGCAAAACCAACGCGCGAAAATCTGCTGGGTACATTTCAAATTACCCCGGCCATGGTACTCGTAAAATTGGGAAAGTTGACTTCGGGAAAGTCTTCGGGCTGTGATGACATCAGACCATCCGTCCTGAAGCAGTGTTCAGAAAGTCTCTGCCAACCCCTAAGTGATCTGTTTCAACACTCCTTTGATGTAGGGAAACTTCCATGCGAATGGAAACGAGCCATCCTATCCCCCATCTGCAAGGGTGGTGACCGGCAGAATGCAGCCAGTTACAGACCAGTTGCGCTACTCTCAGTGATATCAAAGACATTGGAAAGTCTCATTGACGACCACATGAGAAAGTACTTCGACGGGGCTAGCCTACTCCATGAAGCACAGGACGGTTTCAGGAGGGGAAGATCCTGTGTGACGAATCTTCTACTAGCTTGGAACGATTGGACACCATCCTAGGACGTAAAGGCACCAGTCCATATGATCTTTCTCGACTTTGCGAAAGCATTCGACACAGTTCACCATGGTCTTCTCCCTCACAAAATAAGCAAGGCTAATTGATTACTTAGGCGAGAGAGAATTCTGCACCAAAGTCAACCACATCCGATCATTCTGGCACACCCCGGCATCAGGGGTTCCTCAGGGTTCTATCTTAGGGCCGTTGATGTTTTTGATTTTTACCAACGACCTGCCCTTTCAACTGAACTGCTCTGCACTTCTTTACGCCGACGACGTAAAGATTTGGAGAGCAATAAACTCATCGGAAGACTCCAACAGATTGCAGGCTGACCTGCAAACTCTGGGAGACTGGGCTCTGGCTAACGGAATGCCTTTCAACCTAAAGAAGTGCAAAGTAGTGTAACTTCATTCCGGCAGGTTACAGAGTGTAAATTACACCCTTGGTGGCCAGAACTTGAGTTGTGTGCCATCAGAACGCGACCTAGGTCTTATTCTAACAGGAAAGCTAGACACCAGTGTAAATTACACGAGGGACGTCGCCAAAGCTTACGTAACTTTACACTTTATGCGTAGGCAGCTGGGAGCTCTTACTCCCGAACTATTCTTAAGGTTGTATAAGACATACGTGAGGCCACACCTTGAGGTGCATAATATCATTGCTCCTCCGCTACTCAAAAGGGATGCTAACATTCGAGAAAGCGTCCAGAGACGAGCGACAAAATAGGTGACTGGCCTCCACAACAAATCATACGAGGAAAGACTGAAGAACTTAAGTCTTTTCACACTTAGGGGAGACCTCATCACTGTCTACAAGATCTTAAATGACCAGGCCCACCCAAATAAAAGCATCCTGCCATTAAGTGATTATAGGCTTCCACGAGGTAACCCGCTAATGATAGCACACTAGAGACCGAAGACTCGAGTGCGTTCACATTTCTTTTCGATTCGAGTTTGCCGTCTCTGGAACGCTTTACCGGCGGCCGCGACTACAGCGCCATCTGTGGAGACTTTTAAGCGGAAGCTGGACAATCATGCAGAAATGCAAGGTTGTGTCTCAATGGCTTATCCTCTTAAAATTTAAAATCACACTGTCAATGGGTAAGCATACAAACTAAATCTCCACGACCCGTTCTGTCTTCTCTCACTGTACCGACAACTCTATCTTTTCCTTAGGTCACCTCTATTAATTCACTTATCTCAACCTATATTATCTACACTACAACCTATTATTATTATTACTATTCTGCTTTTATGACTACACCGAGTGACCAACGGGACGTAGGTCAAACTCCATTCACGGCAGCAACTGAGTCCTAACATACTGCACACTACAAACCACATCTTGACCAATCCTCGCACCACTCCTCTTGGAGTCTACCAGAGCTAAAGCAGTCGAGTGTCAGGATTTACTACGCATAAGTTCATCGAAGATCTGGAACCTCTACCTTACAATCAAGAAGCGAGCTCAAAGAAATCACTGGTTTATACTAGCTCGTTATCAACTGGTGAAAGGATCAACTCCATTCACAGTAGTAACAGTCTTAACACACCTCATACTACAAACCACACATAATTAATCCCTGCACTACTCCTTTTGGAGTCAGCCAAAGCTATGGCAGTCGAGTGGCAGGACGAGCTATGCAGACGCTTACCGAAGATCAGGAACCTCTACCTCACAATCAAGAGGCGAGCACAAAGAAATCAAATTGGTTTATACAAGCTCGTAAAAAAGATATTGGATATTGGAACCTTGAGTCATCGCGCCTAAATCAACTCTTCTTGTTGCTACAGACGTTCGCTCTGCTCGCAGGGTTGTTTTCCCCCTTTGTGGTTTAGTGTGGGCTGTGGGGCAGTGTGTTTGCTTTCCTGTCACAATTTTTCCAATGAGGTCAGTTTCGGTCAATTCGTTATATTTATTATTATTGTATCCTTTAATTCCTAGAGAAACACAGGGCTTCAGCCGTGCTTCTCCATTGAGTTCGGTTCTCTGCTAGGGTCTTCACCTGGCTCCAAGTCTGCCCACACGTTTTCATCTCCTCTTCACATGACCTCCTCCAAGTCACCCTTGCACTGACGACCAACTCGCCGCTTCCCTTTCGGGTTCCACTCGAGCAATGGCTTGTCTAGTGATGTCACTTGATGGTTTGTTTCCTCAGAGTATGGCCAGCCAATCCATCTCCATTTCTTCCTGCCTATTTGTTTCACAATCGGTTCCTGGTTGGTTCGCTCCCAGAGATCTCTGTTGCTGATCTTTTCTGGCCATCTCATCTTGAGTATTGAGCGAAGACAGCTGTTAATTAAGGTCTGTAGTTTGTTTGAGATGCTCTTTATGAGGCATAGTGCAAGTCTCTGATCCGTATAGTAGCACTGACTGACTTCACATTGGAGTTGAAAATCCGGATCTTATTTTTGATGCTGAGTGCTGTTGACCTCCACACACACTTGAGGGTAGTTGAATCTTGACTTGCTTTTCCGATTCTTTCTTTGATATCCTCGTCAGTTCCAGCCAGCTGTAGTTGAAACGATGCTTCGCATGTAGGTAAAAGAGGTTGTTTCTTTCAGGTTCCTCCCATTTATGCTGATTGTTTTCTGTTGTTGCTTTTGGTGGTGTTGCCCGGGAATCTTAATCACCTCTGTCTTCTCTATGTTCACCTGAAGTCCTATCTTTGATGCTTCTTCTGCCAATTTGTTGCTTTTCGCTTGCATATCTCTTCCAGCATTTTGTGGGAAATCAGACGTATATACCACATTGGCGAAGTCTAGATCCTGCGAGTTGTTTGTGTTGGTGCACTTTATGCCTGCTTCCTCATTGCCTGCAGTCTGTCGCATTATCCAGTCTACCGCAATCAAGAAAATCATTGGCGATAGTAGGCAGCCAGCTTGTCTTACTCCTATCCTCACTTCGAAGGGTTCCGTAAGTTTCCCGTTGTGGGTAAACTGGACATGCAGCATTGTCGTACAGCTGTTGTATGAGATGTATAATTGTCGGTGGCACCCCGTGGTAGTAGCGAAGTACTTGGCAAAGCACCTCTCGATCGACGCTGTCGATGGCCTCTTCAAAGTCGATGAAGTTGAGACAGAGAGCTAACTGTCATTCCAAGCTCTGTTCAATGATGATCCGTAATGTGGCGATCTGATCAATGCATGACTTGTTTCTCCTGAATCCAGCCTGTTCCGGTCGAAGTTTTTCATCCAGGTTGGCATGTTTGATTCTCTCCAGGATGATGCGGCTTAGTATTTTGCTTGGGATGGACAGGAGCATTGATTTAAGTCTCCTTTCTTTGGTAGTTTGAATAAGTATCCTTTCTTCAAATCCTCGGGTACTTTGCCTTATTCTTTGCCACCTTCTCCAGTAGTGGCGTCATCAAGTCCACTGTTGTCTCTGGGTCCACTTTCAATGGCTCTGCGGGATTCCATCTGGTCCTGCTGCTTTTCCAGCTTTTAGCATCTTGATTGCCTTCAGGACTTCTGATTCCGTCGGGGGTTTCATGTTCACTGGTAGCTCTGTCTCCGTCGCTGGTATTGTCGGGCGCATTGTAGGTGGTGGTCGATTTAGGAGTCTTTTGAAGTGTTCAGCCCAGCGTTTCCTTTGCTCCACTTTTTTGGTGAGTTACTTTCCATTGTCATCTTTCACCAGCTTGATTTGTGTCAAACGTTTACCCGATAGGTACCTAGTAGTTTGGTAGAGTGTTGCGAGGTCTCCTTTGCCTGCAGCTTGTTCTACCTCACTTGCCATGGTTTCATAATACTTCCTTTTGTCTTCTCTGGCACTCTTCTTTACTCTTTCTGTTCAGTGTCTTGTAGTTTGCATTCAAATCCTGTTTTTGTTGCTCATCGGTGCACTGGAGAATCTTTTGTTTCACCATCCTTCTCTCTTTTATTAGTCTCCAAGTGTCCGTAGTGAGCCACTGTTTGTCCTGTCTCTTCTTTCTGCCTAGAACTTCCATTCAGGTCTGACTCCACACTGTCTTCAAGTTGTTCCAGTGCTTTTCGACGCTGACCTCTTCGCCAGTGTTGATTTGTGTCTCGGCTTTGTCCCTTATGCTTGCAGTGAAGATGTCCTTTGTGTCCTGGTCCTTCAGGTTTTGAGTGTTGAACTTGGCTTGTGGTCTATCTGCAGCTCCTGATTCTCTGAAAGCTTTTCATTTGATTTGGATTGTCCCTTGTACGAGATAGTGGTCTGAGCCAACGTGTGCTCATCTTCTTACTTTTGTGTCCAGCAGGCTGCGCCTCCACTTTCTTGAGATTGAGATGAAGTCGATTTGGTTTTTGGTTTGCCCATCTGGTAACACCCGTGTAGGCTTGTGGATATCCTTGTGTTTGTATACGCTGCCACCAATCACTAGTTCATTGAAGGCGCAGAAGTCGGCGAAGAGTTCTCCGTTTTCATTCATTTCTCCGAGAGCTTCTCTACCCATGATGAGTTCCCTTCCTGTGTTGTCTGATCCCAGTTTGGCGTTCATGTCTCCCATTAGTATTTTAATGTCACCAGCTGGAGTATTGTCCATTGTTGCCTGTAGTTGTCTTTTTTATCCCTTTTAGCGGATATAATCGCGGAAGGATATCTCTCGCGGGTCTTGACCTAACAAATATCATTGATTCCCCACCACTAAGTGCGTACTCAGGTGGAACTCGCAGAAGATCCTTGAGATTACTCCGAAAATCTTTATGTCCAGTGTCCCATGATGAACAAACACTACCACCTAGAAGATGTCGTCGAAATTCTGGGATATACTCGCAAACTCGGGTAAGTGCGTCTGCTACGTTGAATAAATTACTTGTTTATTTATTTATTTTCATTCCTTCACGTTCCCAGTGGAACATAGAGCTTCAAGCTAGAGACTTGAATTTTCTGTAGCAATGTTTATTTTAACTGGATGGGGTTTCTTTCCTCTCGCTCAACCTTTTTATCTTAATCAGCTTCATTTCTGGTTTACCGAGGTTTAGGAGTGCGTTGGCCGGCGATCGAAACTGTGTTGACATCCGTGGTCGAGGGAATTCTACCGCTGCGCCATGAACTCAGTATGTTCATATAATCACTGTTAAATAATCTTTGTTCCACATACTTTTTCAATATAGACTTTCCAAATTGAAACATCATGAAAACAAGGTGTATATATAATGTATTCACCGTATTGGATATTGATACCATTGTTGCTGCTATATTTTGACTAAACTAGAGTACACGTATCTTCTAGTATTTCTTCGCGTTTATAATTGTGCCCTAACGTTGCGATTGCTCGACAAGAGTGAGTGCAGGTACAGGCCCCTGCCAATCTTGTAACAGCACTTTGCACTTAGACGGTGCAAAGCACATACCTTACTTACAGACACTGATCGCCAACTGATTAAGTGCGATTTGGGCAGCCTGCATGCCATCGCACAGTAAGACGATATCGTCTGCATACTCGAGGTCGAAAAGTCTATCTCCAGGTAGCAGATCTACACCACCTTCACGCACATCCTTCAGAGCTGACTCCAGAATGTCATCGATGGCAAAGTTAAAGAGAAATGGAGAGATTGGGCAACCCTGTCTAACCCCACTGTTGGTTGGGAACAGTGATGATAGTTGGTTGTATGCCCTCACCCTACCTGAGGTGTTTCTGTTTAGGGCTTTCAAGATATTAACAAATCTCTCAGTTACACCTCTCTCTAACAGACAGTTCCAGAGCACAGTTCTGTCCAACGAATCGAAGGCAGCCCTATTATCAAGAAACACAACGATCGTTGGCCTGCAATACGTGTGGCGGTGTTCCAACAACTGACGAAGGGTGAACACATGATCAATGCATCCACGACCTGAACGAAACCCAGCCTGCTCTTCACGAATCAATCCTTCACGTATTTTGCACAGCCTGCGAAGCAAGACAGCAGCCAGTAATTTAGACGCGACTGGTAGCAGACTGATACCCCTATGATCGTCACACGAATTACGTCGACCCTTTTTAAAGATAGGGATGATGATGGCTTCGTTCCACATTGATGGTACACTCTCAGTTTCCCATACCTTCCTGAACAACCCATTAGAGCCATTGTGAGAGTCTCGCCACCATCTTTAAAAAGAGCTGGGAATAAATTGTCTGGGCCGGGCGCCTTATGGCGTTTTAACACTTGGAGTTCCTTACGGACCTCCGCTTCGGTGGGTGGGTCGGCATTAACCGACCAAGGAGCACTGGGGCTAATGACAGCAGACATTGAAGCTGGTGGCCAGCTAAACTGTTTCCCGAAGTGCGCTGCCCAGCGTTCCAGGCGTCTTTTCAAACTGGTAATTGGCGTGCCATCTGCCTCACAGACCGTCTAACTGACACCTTGTTTTTTGCTGCCGGTGGCTCGGATGAGTTGGAACAGCTTCCGACTGTTGCCAGATGCAGTAGCTGCCTCCATCTCACCCGCACGTTCTGACCACCAGGCCTCGCGGTCCTTACGTAAACACTTTCTTATCTTGCGCGTCAGCGCCTTTCGCTTATTGCTGTATTCGCTGCCAGCCGGAATGGACCGGCGTTCATCCAGGAGTTGTAAGGAACTCGCAGAAACCCAGTGGTTGTTAGCGGAGCATTCTTTCAAGCCGCAAGCGGCTACACTAGCTTTTGCATGGCACCTTGCAGATGGAGCCAGTGTTCATCTATACTACTTGGGGTTGCTGGCAGGCATTGATTGTAACTCATTCTGATATTTCAAACAAGTAGCAGGTGCTACTAGTTTGCTCACATCAACGTTTAGACGACGCCTTTTATGAACCCCACCAAATCGCAAGACGAACTTGGCACACACTAACGCATGATCGGAGTCCAGGCATGTGCTCCAGAAGGAGCGACAGTCTTGTATGCATCCTCGCCACCGGAAACTGACAGCAATGTGATCGATCTGAGTCCAAGCTTGCTTCGCAGAGGGAGGACGCCAGGTAGCGCTACGGCGATGGATGTGCCGGAAGTTGGTGCTGGCCAGAAATAGGTTGTGATCCACGCAAAGCTGCAGAAGACGGTCCCCATTATCTGACCTGAGACCATGTAGTCCCCACTGACCACCTAGACGACTCTTCTCTAAGCTTAGACGCCCAACCTGTGCATTCAAGTCTCCAGCCAGCACTACGATATCCCTCCGACCCGCCTGTCTCAAGAGATCGTTAAGTTGGTGGTAGAACTCGTCCTTCATTGCATCCGGGCTGCAATCCGTTGGTGCATAGGCAGAGACAACAAATAGACACCGCCTATCTGGCCTACTACTCCTTACTTTCGTATAACCTTCCAGCCTCACAGCACATAAACGACTGTTATTGGGAATCCAGTCGAGCAGTGCAGCTTTGGCTCTAGCGCTCAGTGCGACACCGACACCAGCTACGCCGGATGCCGACGCCACAGGGTCTTTGGACAAGCGCAGGTGGTACATACTATTCGAACTTCGAGATGGAGAGGATAATCGAAGCACTTCACTGGGATCTTGGATGCGAGTCTCCGAAATGCAGCAGACATCGATAGCGAGGCTTTCCAAAGTTCTTACCAACCCTGCCTGTTGTCCGATTTGCATCAGCGTCCGAACATTGTAGGTAGCCAGCTTGAACGCAGCACGCGGTTTCAGGATATCTGTGTTAGATGTCCTATTGGGGACAGCCATTTTGAGGGTTATTCACTAACATCTCGAAACGACACAGATAGGCTAGGAATCCAAACAAAGGCGAAAGGCTGTCGAAGGTTAAGAAGTCAAGGTGAGCAAAGGTAAAATACAGGAAACTAAGTATAAAAATAAATAAAGGTTGGAAGGGCATAAGTTGCTTGATGTATCATTATTTCTTGCGATCATATTTACGAGCACGCGGTGAGTTTCAATAATAGTTTGTCGCTTCATTTCATTTATTGTGTGAGGGCTGAGATACTGCCCGGACGCCCAGACCGAAGCAGGTGGTTTTCCTAAGGGACCACCCCTCCGAGCCTTTGACTTGGAGTCTAATCCGCAAGGCAGCGGAGCAGCGTCAGGAGCTGCATTCCCATGGTTGCCGGTGATCAATATGGGTTCATACGCCATTTGGTCCGATTGAATTCTGGAGCTCATGTACCCCATGGTAACTGCTTTTAGTCTAACCGCTATCCAAACAACCTTCCTGGCATGGTAGGACCTGCAGGGATATGAGTCGCAGCCAGTTTAGCTTGTTGGGTCACTGCAGCATTCAAGCCTGACCACCACGGCAAGGTAGCAGTTATCGGCTGGGAGATGTGACTAATTGCCATGTGTAATTAAGTACAAGTGGTCATTGAGCAATCAACAACAACAATAATAATTTTATTTCTGGAACAGAAACCAGCCATTTTTACAGGCATGAACAAATGTACACTAATTAGAACTTATAGAATATATATGATTTGTTAATCTAGAAATAGATTGAATACTGGTAAATTTGAGAGAAACATTTAAAAAGAAATGTACAAATAAGGCAATAGGTAATTTTCGAGATATGCTTTCAACTGAATAATTCATGAGAAATAGCATCAAATCAAAACTGTAATTGAAAAAAAAATACGGTATGTCAATTTCACGCGGGAATTATAAACGATTACGTCAATTGTGGAAGGTAAGTAGCATTTTTGTACAGGTGCTGGCGTGAAATATAGGAGATGCTGAATGAACAGTAATTGTAAGTAAATGATTCATAGAGTGTTTGAAAGTCCATAAAACTTCAAATTCACCGGTAAGTACACCATAATTGTGACATTTCCAGTTGTATATGAGACCAACTTTGAACTTGTCAGCAGATTTCATGATAGAGGTGGTTCCGTTATTCACCAGGTGGGCTAGCAATATTCCGAGGATAGCGGCACTGTTTCAGTACCTTCGTTTAAGGCAGTACCTTTGAAAAGAGAAGAAGACACAAGGAAACCGACAGAGAGGTGCAGAAGTATATAATAGGTGTTAATAATTCAAAACATATGTAAAAAACATGGGTTCATCATTTTTTTGTTTTTTCTTCATTTAAAAAATACTATTTCCCCCTGAGATTTTCTAGTAATGGAATTCTAGTCTTTCTTGCGAAAAGAAAATAAAAGTTTAAGTGAAAAAAAGATGATAATTTTACCTACTTATATAGGTTGAATATGGGTTAAACACAAAAGTCAAAGTGCGTGAACTATGTAGAAGAAAAGCGAGGGCTTAATAATAACTACTGTTTTTCTGAAGTATACATTTAGGTGTCCTTCTGAAGTAGGGGACTCATACCATGTACTTGCATTCGAGGAGTTTGTTATTTAAACTTCAGCTTTAGGCAAATTTTCAACTTCTGTTGTCTTTTTTTTAATTTTATTTATTCTCTTATTCTGCAGAAGCCATTCGAACTCAGGAACCTTAGCAATAGAGTGCTGTCCCACAGATAAGGGTGGTTCTCATATGTCCCCACCATCATATCCGCTGACTAGCAATCACCACCCTCCCACCTTTTTTGTGCAAGGCCCTGGCAAAATGCTTCATTTTTTTATATATATCTTTTAATTTCTGTTATAATATGCCACAAACGTTTCTCTTTTTTTTAAAAAAAATATTCATTTGTCAACTCATTCGAAGTCATGGTATGAGTGACTACTTTCAGAAGACCGTCATGTATGTTTCATCTGTTACAGCATTTTGGAGAGGAACAATAATAAAAGTATAAGGAAAATAGACTATCAGAGTCGACATTTTAGATATAAACAAATGTAATTTCGGAAAACAGTACATAATCATGCAGCATTAAACATATAAGTAGTAGTAATTTATAATATTTTGTTCCGAAAGATTTGACTAAACAAGATTATAGTTATAGAACAGTAAGATAGGATTCATTACTATTTAGGACTCACCGTATAGTTGATTATTTAGACTACCAACATTCGGGCCTTAATTTGCGTATAGGCAGACTGCTAACAAGTAGCATTAGGCAGTCTCCAGAGACATTTTAATACCAGTCGTCTTCAGTTGATTTGCATCTGGAACTTGAGACTGAACTCTTAGCATGCTGAAATACTCATAATACCATGTTATCAGTGATATGTGCAAAAAGAAAATTTTTTTAAATATTTGAATGAAGAAATAATTAAAATTTAAGGCTGATTGAGAATGGGTGACTGGGGTTGTGAAAACAATCATAGTGAAAGTAGAGTCAAACATAGAGATCACAGATTTCGGGAGCTAACAGTGAGGGTCAGAGGAGTGCCGTATTAGATCTCTGATTTTTAGTCTGTCACATACGCCTTCTAACCCGGTGTTGATAAAGTATTTGTTCAGCAGAGATGAGAAGGTTTTTGGGGTAGGACTGTTTCTAATTTCAGTTGGAAGACGGTTCCAAATGCAGCGGTATCTGACAGTGAAAGAATTTGATCTGTACTTTGTATGACAGCGGGGCACTTCAAAAGATGAAGATTTATTTCTAAGGTTATATTTCTTAGGTGAACTAAAAGTAAATTCATTGTGGGGGAAATATATAAGCCCTTTAGCGATCCTAAATGTAATTTTTAGGTTAAACTTCAGTCGTCTGACCCATAAGGGTTCCAAGTCAAATATGTTACATCTGTCGTAGTAGGAAATGCAAAGATTTTCACCTACTAGACGTTTGGTAAACGCCCTTTGTAGGCTTTCCAATTTGCACCTGTCTTTTACGGAAACACTGTCCATGACAGGAGGACAAAATTCAAGTAAGGGCCTTATGCATAACTTGTACAGCATAATTTTGGATTCACACGCTTTAAAGTTTCGGAATAAAAACCCAAAAAGCCTTTTAACCTTTGATACTTGTAATTTAACGTATTCCGTTAGGCTAAATTCTGGAGTGTATTTTAGACCCAAGTCTGTTGTAAGCGGCAGACGAGGAATATGATTGTTGTGTAGGGAGATGGAAAGTTCGGATGAAATGCCTTTGGAGCATAGCACACCACATATCCAAATAAATTAAGGATTGATTAGACAGTTAAAAATTGGGAAAATATCTGCAACTGTTCTCAAAAATGGTTGAGTGACTTACTTAAAGTTACATAATGGCTTGTCATTGTTAGAAAATGTCATTTTAAAGGTGTGGTCTTGCTTACGTCACACGTCTGTTTTCTTTAATTATGTTAAGGGGAAACAACCCTTGGATCACGATATTAGTTGATTTTGTGTTTTAAAAAAAACTGATTATGAACTCAAGTAATTGCAGTATGAGAATATGAGGACCAAATAATTCAATATGACAGAAAAGTACTGACCCCATAATTGAAAACTACAGAATTTTTATGAATGTTCGATCAGCGTATGGTAAAGTTGTCTAGGTTAGATATAAATACCTTGAGCACTGAAGTTAGTGGTGGGCATGAGTAGTAGTGGTTTTTGTGAATATATTTCATAACTAATTGTTCTCTTTGTTCCCTACTTGGCATTACTGTCTGAGTTCCACTCATGCCGTTTTGCTAGCGTAATTTCCTTCTATACGTCAAGTGGTAGATATCTTAATTTGTTTGTACAATTTTGGCTCTACGAGCGTTTTGATTGCAACGATATTCGTTCAGCTTTTCATAATGTAGGCAGTCTTATAAATAACTCTGTTCACGGTTTCAGTCAAGTAACACCAGTCAATAATTTTCTGTGAATTAGGGTTTGTGTATATTTGATAAAGTCAACTAAGAAAGTGTCGAAATAATATCAACTTTTAATCTTAGAAGTTGGGTATTATTAATCAGTAAAATACAACAGATATTTCTTAAAGTATTGCTTTTAATCCTTATTTTATCCAGACAATAAAGGTAGTGACTAACTCTCGTTTTTCTAGCGCATCCCTTGTAATGCGTATTGTAAGAAGACAGAAGACATTAGGTGACTCATTCCCAATCGTTTATATATTTAGCATTTATTTGTTAAAAAAAGAAGACATTTCAGGCATATCTGAGCAAGTTTTGATTTAAGTTGTTGAGAAGTGACTACACAATCTGGAAGAAATAATCACGTAACAGGTGTAGTGATTCAATGCATTATTCACTATTGTAGTTGACTCACACTGCAACTAAATGTTCGTCTTCTCGGAGTATGCGATAGTCGGTATAGAGGTGAATGGTGAACCTCTGTCAATTTGAGATATATAGCGCCAGCCAATGACATCGGCGAGTATTTGATTACCACTTATGGTTTAATTCAGATCACAATGTGTGGTCGGAATAATTTAGATATCCTAAACGAACTTGGTGAAATCTTGTCTCAAAATGTGCAAGTCGTGATTGCGGCTGCCTGAATTCAAATTTTCTGATAATGAGCCCTTTTTCAACCTGTGCCATTTGTTTCTACTTTTTACTCATTGGCAAAGCACAGCGTTCGGTTACATCGAAGAACGTTATTTGTATCTCTCCCACAAATCCCGTTACTAATCAAGACGTTAAAGACAAGATCTCACTGTTGACAACCTGGACATGTATTCACCAGTTCACTTGCTCCTGTAGATTAATGTACATGGACCGTAGCAACAGGAAATTGTCTCGAAGTCCTCATGAACGCCTACCAATGTGATTATCAAAAGGAGAACGCAGAACAATCAACAGCTAAATTTTGGAATACAGTCTGGTTGCACAGCAAAGACTTCATTTAGAGTCGTATATGAAGATATCCTTTGTATCCTTTCTTGGCAGGTAGTTTTTTTGGCAAATCTAGAGAACAGCCAACTGAATTTAGCGACCCAAGGTTTTCCCTTATCATTATCTGTTATTCCTTACATCTATCGTTTGGGAAGTGTTTATTCATTAATTGACATTTCCTCTCCTTTCACAGATTATATCTGACTACTTGAAACCTCCACTTTGGTTTACTATGATTCCACACACACATCACTAAATTATTTCACCTCATTTTCTTGTTGACCAGGTGTTTTGTATTGATTTATGTTACGGTCAGAATCAACTGCATGCTTTTACTGTTCCCCAATTTCATCAGGAAATAGTCTCTGTACTGAACACTAACTAAAACCTGTACACAGAAGCAGGTAAGAACAAAGATTGTAGTATCGATTTCGTATTAACACGCAATAGCAGTAATTCCGAGAATTTCAAAATACAATGAAATTAGTATATATATAAACCCAGAAAATTGTATTAACAAAAGTAAAATTAAGAATAACCAAGAGACTCAGGGTAATGCATGTATTGTTGCTGCTATATTTTGACTGAACTAGCGTATACACATATCCTAATACTTCCTCGCGTTTACAATTGTGCCCTAACGTTGTGATTACTCGACATCCACAACGTAATTCAAAAGGCACTTGCGAAGGAATACGACAGTGTATTATTGCAGCAATCAACAATTCAAAAATCGAGCGAGTACAAAAGTATCAATTGTTAACATGCAAGATTTAATGAATAAGAGTATCTTTTTGTAATAGCCTATCAGTAAATGTATTGTACGTTAACGACAGAAGACAAGAGAATTTTGGTAACGGAATTATTTATTGGCAAGTCGATACACAAATATAGGCAAGACACGTCTTCATGTATTAGAATCACGATTTGTATATATCTTCCGTAGTGTGCGTCTTTGTCTTCGTTCCATGTTGTTTCACAAGCATCATTCCTTAAATCATCCATCTCTCTCCGCTACTTGATATTCTTGCAGATGACATACATATTCAAGTCTGCATCTATGCACTACTTATAAATCCTGTCAGTCGCACACGCCACACTGTTTACCTATTTCCAATCCCCATACTGTGTGTATGAACTAGTAAATACTGTTTATCTGGTTACCCTGACGTAGTGATATTTACGCCAAAATTTATTCGTCACATAACTGTCTATTGATATTACGACAACAACTCATATTTTTTAAGGACGTGAATAGGTATTTCTTAAGAAGAAGAAAAGTCTTTGTTCAGACAAACTTATAAGGTTTATAGCCATGGTATTTTTAAATGTCCCATTGAGTGGAAGATGGCTGGCTATGTAGGTAGGATTCATTAATTTACGCATACATCAAATGTATGATTACATCAGCATTCCTTAATCATTATATATTATTATTATTATCCTACCTTACCAACAGCTATCTCGCCTCAAACATTTCTGTATAAAATCTTGAAGGCGATTGAAATATCAGTCTAATTAATGATTCATATGTATGATGATATGTTTTGTTATGGATGAGGTTGGTGATCTCTGTCACACCTGTCACCTGTCTTTATCGAAACTTGCGAATTTAAGTGAAGTGGTGCCTTCCCCGTCCTATTTGGGATTTGTCAGTCAGTTGTAGATTTGCATAAAAGGAGTTAAATAAGTGTATTAGAATTACGTGATAAGATGAGTGATTCAAACGAATGAGTTGTAATCAGGATGCGCATAAGAACGAAGGAAAATGTAGAATTATGTAAGATTTCTAAAGAAATACAATACAAGAGTTATAAGG
Organism: Trichobilharzia szidati; assembly: GCA_944472155.2. Taxonomy (NCBI): domain Eukaryota; kingdom Metazoa; phylum Platyhelminthes; class Trematoda; order Strigeidida; family Schistosomatidae; genus Trichobilharzia; species Trichobilharzia szidati. Next base: position 20,361,766 of record OX235279.1, on the reverse strand, counting down.
AGTTACAAAAACAAACAAAACTCAGGACAATAGGAACCAACAAGGTTGTTACCATCATAGTAGAAGTGGTTGAATGATTGTATGCATGGCTTCGGTTTTTTCTGTTTGAATGACTAAGGCCTCAACAATGCATGGAAGACGAAAGCATATTAACTTTGCTCACAGTGAATGGAAATGTTCCCACTGGGTCTCGAACCAAGCATTCATAGGTTTAGGCGTTAGAGTGATATTCTGTAAGCTTCTGAGCCCGTGAGATGCACTAACGATAATTACGTAAAGTCTATTACACATAGTTTAGGAGTACTGCGACATCAAATTCCCGTCCTGTCGTGGATCTGAATTATGGAGCTGACACAGTATTAACTAATTTAACCTACACTCAACTTCGGTATTCTGGAGGGGTAGGGCCTAAAATCTCAAATGTACCAAATCGCGTAAAGCACTGATGAGGTCCACCTAAAAAGAGTGAAAACCCCACATTTCGATCACTTCGTTTTGACCATCGAGCCCCACTGGTTGATGTGTGGAGTCCAACTAATTATATCAACCAGCCAGTAGCATATAGCACTGTGCATTTTTGATTTCTTCTTATGGTGCTATTCAGAACACTATGTGTGGCCAGAATAATTTAGGGACAGTGGTGAAATTCCATCTCGAGTCGTGTAAATTGCAATTTTCATTCAAATGATCCTAGAAACATATAGGACTTTGACTAAACTAGAATTTTAATGCATCTATTCTAAACAGCTCGGTCGTCAGCTGCTCTTGATTACTCAGTTCCGCTCAAGTTCGAATACTACTCATTGTATGCTCTAATGTAAATTCATTACACAACGATGTGGTATGCGTTTTCAGTTGCCATGTAAATTCACCTCGATTTACTTCCTAACTTTCTTTATTATTACTACTGACATACAAGAAAATTTGAATAAGGCATTAAGAAGACAAATTTCGCGAGATGATATCATTTCGTAGTTTCTTTACAACCGCTTTACAACTAACATGGTTAACAATAATAAAATAAAATTCATGACAATTACTCAGTTAAATAAAAACAAAAGCGAAGATTGAAGTCTATTGATTTTTGTACACACAGTTTAGGCTGTATGTGATTAATCCAAAATGCTTCCATCACCTTCAATAACCTTGAATTAGAGTTATGTGAAATAATTGTAAAACAGTCATTAATATTTATTTTGTGACGTGACATTAATAAGTGTTTTGCAATGGATGACGCAGGATTTCTATTCAGATTACTGGCATTGGGATTTACTATATGATTTAGTAACCATTTTGGAACATGTTCTTTCCGACGACATTGGAAGATTCTGTTGGTTCTACCTATATAGGTGTCACCGCAGCTGCGGGTGAACTCGTAGATACAGTTTGAAGTAGAGTCCACAGAATTTCGTCCTTTAATCATAGGTACAGGGATCGAAAATGTTCGGCACGTGAGAAAAAGAGATGCGGCGTAGAATGTGCGTTTGATGGCTGACCGAAGTCTTTGAGCTGTCAACTGCATAATCTGGTCACCCTTGAATGGTAGGTTAATAAAGATAGCTTTCTTTGGTACCGAAGCTATCTTTTCGAGATGCGGTCTTTCTTTACTGTGACAAGTGATAAAGTTTTCCGGATACACATTAGCTAATAAAACTGAATGTATATGTCGAAACTCATCCATCACTGTGTCACAAGAAAATGTCTTAATATACGTGTAAAACTTGGGCACTGTGGTAGTAAGGAAATCCATATTAGTTTGTTTACTCGATATGTCACACAGTGAAACAGTAGATTATACTGTTTTACTGTGTGTGATATATCCATCTAATAAACAAAGTGACTGATGGACTGAAGGTACATGAGTCTTTGACCATTTGATGCTTTATCAAATAAACAGTTGTAATGTTGAGACCTGAAGTCAGCTGCTCGGAGTGGTAACGCCTCAAAAAAGTGATTTGAACTGGGAGAAATAGTAAGGATAATATCCATTGGCTAGATAGGCATGTAGCGGTAAATAATTCCCCAAAATTATTAACCACAGCAATCATCACTCAACATTGGATGCTGACCATCACTGTTTAAGTCGACTTGTTTAGCTGAAGGCTTACGGTCAAGCATCCCCGCCATTTGGTGCTCCGTCGTGTCACGTGCGTGCACGATTACTAGCTAGCTAAGCATTCATTCCTACCCGCGATTTGGTCCCAAAATATATATCGTATTTGGACGACAAAATCTGGTCTTTTGCTTTACCATTTGGTACTCGAAGAACGAACACTATAGTGGTTGTTGGTATAAGATCTTGCGTTAGTATAATCCGTACAACTCGCGAACGTTCGATACCTACACTCCCTAAACTGGTGAGCCCGACCACGAACTACATCTTCACACGCAGATAAACCCGGTGAGTTCGTTCCTTTTTGTGTTTATTCTTGTACTATATTGTTATCGGCATACTTTTCGTCATGAGTGATCCTAGCCCCAAGGTTATTCAGATTCGCTCAACCGCCAAAACAATTCAGCTAGTACCATTTTGGCCAGATAATGCTGAAACGTGGTTTCAGATTGCTGAGTCTGATTTTTGTGAACATGGCATTACTGATCAACGTTCACAGTTCCTTGCAGTTATTCACGCCCTACCGCGGGAATTCAGCAGGTGCGTAACTCTGCAGATGTCGGTAAGTAACTCGTACGAGTTGCTCAAAACATCCCTCCTGAAGAGAAACGTTCTCACAGATCGACAACGTCTGGATGAGTTATTTCGTAACATCGAGTTAGGAGATCAGTCAGCCGTGACCATGCTGGCAAGAATGAAAGAGATCATTGGCCAAAGTCAGTTCGATGAAGGACTGTTCAGACAACTATTTTTATCCAAACTGCCACAGTCAGTTCAGACTGTACTTGTGACACTTCAAAGTGTTCTCATAGATGACTTAGCTGTCTCTGCAGACAGAATTCTAGAGATAACGAAACGGCCAGTTACCGAAGTATACTCAGTTACCGAACAGACTTCGAGGAAGGATTCTGCAATGATAGAGTTATGCAACTCCGTCCAGCAGATGCTTAGGTCAGACAAGCCTAGCAATTCCTCCTATCGTCGTTCTAAATCACCTCAACGGCAAAGCGCACGTGGACGATCTAAGTCCAACACACGTTCTCTCAAAAATCCTGACTGGTGTTGGTACCACAACACCTATGGCAAAGAAGCGAAATGTTGTCGAAAACCTTGTGATTTCGGCAAAGCCTCCAAGTCTGTGGTAAACTATCCCGCCGGCACGCGTTAGCGGCAACCGTCGCCGGTGGCACTAGCCGCTTACTTTACATCCATGATGTAATGAGCCAGACTAGATATCTAGTCGACACAGGCGCCGAAGTCAGCGTCCTTCCTGCTACAGCAGCAGATCGACAGAAGGATCCTAACTTCAACCTACAGGCTGCAAATGGAAAACCAATTGCAACCTATGGTCGGAAATACGTCTATCTGAACGTAGGTTTACGCAAACCTATTCGGTGGATTTTCCTAATCGCTGACGTCACAATGCCCATCATTGGCACGGACCTACTTAATCATCATGATTTGCTCGTAGACGTCCGCCGTAAACGACTGATTGACAACACTACTAGTTTGTCTATCAAAGGCATAACTTACAGTGGCCCCAGCTTGTCAATCGTTAAGATGAAAGCAATCCTCGATCCAACTTTTCAACCGATTGTTGACAAATATCCGGAACTGAATTGCCCATCTGACGACCTCCCGTGTATAACCAGCAATGTTATGCACCACATCATAACCTCAGGACAGCCCGTGACATCTAAAGCACGACGACTGGCCCCTGACAAACTGAGAATTGCCAGAAACGAATTCGATCATATGCTCACCCTTGGCATCATTCGGCCATCGAATAGTCCATGGGCATCCCCGTTGCATATGGTACCGAAAAAGGATAGCAACGATTGGCGACCCACTGGTGATTACCGGCGAGTGAACGCCAAAACTACCCCCGATTGCTACCCATTGCCTCACATACACGACTTGACGGCAACGTTATCTGGAGCATCTATATTCTCCAAAATCGACTTGGTTAAAGCATATAACCAAATTCCCATGGCAACGGAAGATATTCCGAAAACGGCTATCATCACGCCTTTCGGACTTTTTGAATTTCTACGTATGCCATTAGGCCTCCGGAATGCGGCCCAAACATTCCAACGCTTCATCAACGAAGTATTTCGCGGTCTCGACTTTGTATACGCATACTTAGACGACTGCCTCATTGCCAGTCCAAATAAGGAAACTCACCTTAGACACTTGGACTTGGCATTTGAAAGGTTACGCCAACATGGTGTTACCATCAATATACAGAAGTGTCAAATAGGCATTGACTCACTCGATTTTCTGGGTCACACTATTGACTGTCAGGGCATTCGCCCACTGGCTACTTCGGTCGATAACTCTAAGAAAACGCGTTCTGGACGTCACGTTAGATTTCCAGAATACCTTCACACCTATCTCACATAACTGAGTGACACATCAATTGTTTTTTATGTTGCGTCATTTAACACAAGTAAATGATATTTTTCCTATAACCGTACATAAAATTAAATTAGATGTATATATTTTTTCCCGATATTTTGAACTTAACATTATTTTACTGTATAGTAAATGCATGCCATATATTTTTGGTAAAAAGACGCTTATTTGGTACATTTTTCTTGACAAGGTTCTCAGCATTCTTGTTTTCTTTTCCAGGTGCAACGGGCACTGGACAGGAAACAAACGAAGCACGGGATCCAACGAACAACATTGAGGAAGCTATGTACAGACACCCTATTAGCATAGGAAGACAGACCAGCAGGCACTCCATCAAGCCGCTCGGAAGATTTTTTTCACCCGTCAGGGAACCATCGAGATTTTTTACTTCCGGCTGGTCATGTCTTAAGGTCCTCACAAACCCACTAGGGGGGGAGTGAGCTGTAGCGGTAAATAATTCCCCAAAATTATTAACCACAGCAATCATCACTCAACATTGGATGCTGACCATCACTGTTTAAGTCGACTTGTTTAGCTGAAGGCTTACGGTCAAGCATCCCCGCCATTTGGTGCTCCGTCGTGTCACGTGCGTGCACGATTACTAGCTAGCTAAGCATTCATTCCTACCCGCGATTTGGTCCCAAAATATATATCGTATTTGGACGACAAAATCTGGTCTTTTGCTTTACCATTTGGTACTCGAAGAACGAACACTATAGTGGTTGTTGGTATAAGATCTTGCGTTAGTATAATCCGTACAACTCGCGAACGTCGATACCATCAATCATCTAAAGGCAAATTTAGTTGTTACAAAGAAAATAATAAAAACGAAACCACGTGGAAAAGTAACACAAACTTCGGAAAGTAGGTATTTATGCTTTCATCCCTATCTAGTGTGTTGTTTAGCGTGTGCAGGTAATTTAGCACTAGTTTTAGGAAATGTTTCAGACGGATCCGGAAAAATTTCCCGGTTAATATATCTTTCAACAGTCGGTTTTCGGAAATGTTATTTTACCTGGGATTCCAATGAAGGAAACGAATAAATGATATGCTTATGAACAATGAATTCTAGTCGAAGTTTTATCTAGTAGTATCTCTGTTTCGCTGTAATATACCTAATGCATAGGTTGTTTTACAGCTTAGAGAAGTGTGTTTTCAGTAACCTGTATACTTTCTAAAAACATCTAATCTTCTCCGAGATTTATAATTCTCCTTTTTACCTTCTCATAGCCGTGTTACTTACATATGCATATGACAAACTCCAGAATTACTGAGTATACCAATGTATATCCTTTGAGGGTTGATATGTTCGCGTATGTAGCATATTGCTTCATCTTGTGCGACGTTGGTAAACAGGGACACGACATTTAGTGAGGACATAGTTCGACATTGACCCTTTCAAAGAATTTGACGAAGTTGAAGGAATCTCAGAGTGAGTGGTAGGCGACTTTTCTTCTGACTGGTTCTAATACGCTTACTTTGGTTGTATAAATGCCTTTTTACGTTGCGAAACTTCTGGTGTTTTTGAAGTGGAATGGCAGCATCAGTGAAGGTGTTTCAGTTCTAGTAGGAAATTCCTGGAGCTTTCGGGCGGCTATTCAGAGGACCTTAGCATTGATTTTACGAAAGCCCAGTCTGCCTTAGTAAAGTTCCTATATGTTATCTGTTATGAAGTAGAATTATAAGCTGCATTAGTACTTAGGAACCTCGCCTGGTTAACTAGCTTGCTGGTATTCGAGCCAGTCCCAAGCTCGGGTGAAGAGGGTGGGTTGGGTGTGGGGCTAGCAACTCCAGCACCACTAAACCTATCAAACCACTAGAGAAACTTCAACGCACAGAAAATATATTAAAAACACAAAATCTTCAGATAGCAATCTTATTCTTCACTCGGATCGGAGAGGCTAAATGACACGAGTTGGTGAAATCTTTCGGGAAGCCAGTCAGCCAGCCTGCCGAAGTGTCTTCTGTCGATGAAAGCAAGAATAAGAATGCGTACTTGGAATGTCCGTACAATGTACGACGTCGGCTGAGAAGGCTGCCCAGTTAGTCAGTGAAATAGGAAGGTATGCATAGAAGTGTTGGGCATGTGCGAGAGCAAATGGAGTGGATGGGGATTGCCAAAATTGTCAATCGGAGAGTCAGTAATCTACTCCTGTCTGGTCACCCAGACGACAACCACGCACACACCTAGGGAGTGTCTATAATGAAGTCACCAGTGTCAGCCACAGCTCTAATGCAGTGTTAACCAATCTCCTCATCCAGGACTACGACAGCAAGATTCAAGTGAAAAGAAAGGGAGGAAGGAAGGTCACAATTATCCAATACTACGCACAGTGCTACAAACAACGTGGAACAAGAGAAGAGGAAGGATTTTCACAGACAATTACAAACAGTAATGGACAATATCCCAAATGGTGACATCAAAATCCTCATGGGTGATATGAGTGCCAGTTGAATTGGGAGCAGATAATACAAGAAGAGAACTTATCATGGGTAGAGAGGTTGACAGTCGAAGAAAAAATATGAGAATAGACAATTATTCGTAGACCTCTGCGCTTTCAATGATTTGGTGATCAGAGGCAGCGTGTGCAAACACAAAGATATACACAAAACAACATGGATTTCGCCTGACGGACACGAACCAGATAGATTTCATCTCAATGTCTCTCAGAGAAGTGAAGACGCAGTCAGTCTGCTGGACAAAAAGTCGAGAATGGGAGCAGATGTAGGCTCAGACCATCATCTAGTTCAGGGAACCTTCAAGGTGAAGCTGAAATCCATGAGAACAACTTGAGACAGGCCACTGTCATTCAAGTTCAACATTCAGAAACTGAAGGACAAGACTACAAGGGATGCCTTCACTGCAGATCAGATCAGAGCAAAGTGGGAGACGCTGCGTGTTATCACCGAGGAAGCCTGCGTGGAAGAACATTGGAACTAACTCTCTGAAGGCGATATTCGAGGAAACGTGTAAAACTGGCCTAGAAAGAAAGAACAGACAAGACAAGGAATAGCTGTCAACAAATATCTGGAAGCCAATAGAAGAGAGAAAAGGAGGATGGTGAAAGAGGAGATGACTCAATGCAAAGATGGGCAACAGAAGGGGAAGCTGAGTTCAATGTACACACACTGCACTGAATAAAGAAAGAAGTGAAGTAGGAGAGTGCTAGAAAAGACAAACGACAATTCTACGAAACAGTGTCAACTGAAGGAGATCAGTACAGGCAGGTCGCAGGTGAATGAGACCTGAGGATATTGTATCACGTTACCAGGCCACTCGCTATCCTGGAAGAGATGCTCAAGGGGACCTAATTACAAAGGAGGAGAAACAAATCAAACAATGGGCTGATCACTTTGAAGGATTCTTCAATTAACCATCACCTGCAGCTCACCCAGAAATACCACTACCACCACCAACATCACGCACACAACTGCCTGTCAGTGGACAACAATACCCCAACGAAGGCAGAAATCCTAAATGCGATCAGGCTATTGAGGCCTGGTCGGGAAAGCAGCAGGACCAGGTGGAATTCCTCTCCGCGAAGCACTGAAAACGGACCCAGAGGCTGCCGCAGATGTGCTCACGCCATCACTGAAAAGGTTTGGAAAGAAGGAGAGGTACCTACCGATTGGATGAAAGGCTGTCTACCTTGTCAAGCTGCAAAACAAGAAAAAACTTACTACTCACTCTGAAAGAACTGGCGTGGAATCATGCTGTTGTTCACGCCAAGGAAAGTGCTAAGTCGCATCATCCTGGAGAGAATAATGGATGCACTGGATACAGAACTCCTCCAGCCCCACAGGAACAAGCTGGCTGGATTCACAGAAGGCAAATCATGTGTTGATCAAATTGCAACTCTACTCATCATCATCATCACAGAACGAAGCATGGAATGGCAGTCAAACCTGCAGCTTAACTTCATTGACTTCGAAAAGACCTTCGACAGACAGTGTTGACTGAGACGTAATTTGGAAACTACTTCAACACTAAGGGATGCAGTGCCCAAATCTTTATCAACCTTATTCAACAGCTGGCTGGCTATATGACAGGGACACGTGTCAGGTGATCCACAACGGGAAACTCAGCAAGGCGTTCGAAGTAAATACACGAGTAAGACAAGTTGGCTGTCTATTGTCACCGACGACGATATTCTTTATTGTGGTTAAGTGGACTGGATTATGCGTCAGACTATGCATGGGAGCGACGAGACAGGAATACACTAAAGCATCGATAAGAAGACTCTAGAAGATCTGGATTTCTTGTGTGGATGATCTGTGTCTGGTGTTACACAAACTGGAAGACTTGCAGTCCGGCGAAAACTGGCAACCAACTGGCTAAAGGAGCAGCCGGCGAAGACAGGACTCCATCCAGGTGAATATAGAGAAGGTGGAGATTGAGGTGATGAAGATAACCAACCAATCACCACCATCAATAGCAACAACAACAACAACATCAACCAGAACCAATCACCATCAACGGGAGAGATTCAAAAGAGGTTACTTCCTGACTTCGCTTATCTGGCTAGTCAGCCAGGATCGTTTCAACTACAGGCAATCGGAACAGATGAAGATGTCAAAGCCAGCCAGCCAGACAGACAGTGAGAATCGGAAAGACATGCAAGATACGCCTTCATCAACATGAAACCAGTTTGGAAATCTTCCCGTCGACAATGCCTCAGCATAAGAAGAAGATTCAGATTTTCAATACCAATGTGAAGTCGGTCAGTTCTTCTATACAGGTCGAAAACTTGGCCAGAGTGTCACGAAAAGGAATTCCAACAGGCAACTTCAGATTTGCATCAACAGCTGCCTTCTCTGGATCCATATTGACGATGAAATGCCGGCCAGAGAAAACTGGCGACAAGAAATTCTGGCTGGGAAAAAACCGACGAAGAGCCGACCACTCAACAAATATGTAGGAGAAAATGGAGATTGATCGGTTACACATTAGGAGACCGTCGGATGACATCATGCGCTATGCAGGCCATTACCCGAATAGGATCTAAATGGGAAGCGACGAGTGGGTGGTTATTGCGAGAGTGACATGGAGGAGATAGTGTGAAGATGCGATGAGAGGTGGGCAAATGTGGAGCCAGTGGAAGAAGACGTCAGGTAACAGAACAAAGTGGATATATGTTGTTGAAGCCCTATGTTCCACTCGAAACCCAAGGGAACAATAATAATTACAATAACTATTACTTAGTGGAAGTGCCAGTGCATAAAGCACTTTTTTGTGATCACCCTCTGAAACTTATAACCCACTAAGATTGACAGGGATCTTATATTGTGGTAGAATATTAAGTTTAGCACGTTATCACCAAAAATATCAAGTGTGCCTAAGAGCTTGTCATATTTAGCTGGGCCTGTCAGTAAATCCCAGTTGATTTTGGGTAGGTTGAAGTTTCCACGCATGATCTTATGATCGTATAGAAGAGTGAACACTTGCTCCAGTGCACTAATAAGTTGAGTCTCGCAATCACTAAAGGTGTTATGTGGTCTGTAAATACGTCAAATTAGTACTGCAGCACTTTCGCAGTGTGCGTTGACCCAGGGTGTGTCATGCATGGTGTTGAGTTCCCTATTTTCTAACTGTAGTACATTAAGTGTGTTCAGGAAGTACATTGGACAACCTTCTCGCTTAACACTGTTCCCGTCACATCGAAAGTGCGTGTACCCATCGATGGTTATCTCTTTGTCTGGTTTATCAGCGGGACACCAATATCCAATATTAGTTATTATGGTGGGCGGTGTGTATGCCCTGAGCATCAGTAGTTTGTTTGGGATAGATCTAGCACTAATTAGGATTACGTAAATTTGAGAGTTGAGGTAATGTTTGAAGTATTTAAGCTGGTTAATCAAGCTCAAGTATGGTTCGGCCTCCCCTGGTTTTGCGTGACATGACGTGTCTGTATTACAAGTGGTGTCAATAGCATTTTCACCTATCTATCGACTTACTATCTGTTCCCTCCGGTGAATAATGAGTTGCGTTATCGGATTCGCTATAGGATAAGGTAGTTATAGGCTTAGGTAGGTTGGAGACATCGGTAGGAGTTTTTATTCGGTCAATATTTGTGCAAGCATTAGTTGTGATTAATAATTGCGTGTGCACTAGACTATGGCTGTTTTCTTCATGAGAGGGAGTCAACAATAGTAGTATGGGCTGTCACTAGTCTAAAACGAGGCAAAGTAGCATCCTCAATTAGATTGAGACACTGAATCGCTATTTAAGGAGGAAATAGTGAAACGAGTATTTGAGGTCGACAGCATGACTTCCCCTGAGGTAGCCTGCCACAACATACAGTTGGCCGTAGACACAGTTGTGAAGCCTGTTAGTAACCTAAAACCAAAAGTTAGTAAGACCCAGTGGATTTCTACTACCTCGTCCGAACTGATTGACGCAAGAAGACTGATTCCGGCGAGCTCCGATTATGACGAAGAGCATAAGCTCCTCAAACGCAAACTAACAAGAAGTCTTCTTAACGACCGTGAACTGTGGTGGGCGACAAAAGCGAAAGGGATGGAAAAGACATCAGCGATAGTTAACTCCAGCAACTATTTAGACTAATTGGAGAGACAGGTGGTAAAAGGCAAACGATAAGTGAAACGATCTCTGAGAAAAATGGCACCATAATTAGCTCCCAGAATAGACGACTAGGACTTTGGAAAGAACACTTTGAGGAGCGGTTTAATTGGCCTACAGCCACACTCAACTTACCAAACATCCAACACCTCCCTGAATGGGATATAGACACAGGTCTTCCGTCCCTAACTGAGGTTACTAAGGCTGTCACTAGTCTGAAACGAGGCAAAGCAGCAGGACCTGATAGAATGACTCCAGAGGTATTTAAGTATGGTGGAGACAGTTTACTGTCTGCGTTAACTAAGGTACTAGGCAGTGTCTGGGAATCAGAGGAAGTCCCGCTGGGCTGGTGCAAGTCATCCATTATCACGATATACAAGAAGGGAGACAAGTGTTCCTGTGATAATCACAGGGGGGATTAGCTTGACTAATAATGGTATCTAAAGTCCTAGGCTCAACCTCATATCATCAGCCGGATGAGAGCTTACGGCGAGTTGTCATCTGAAGTGGTGACAACTAATGGTGTCCGTCAGGGATGCCCACTACCTCCATTTCTATTCACTTTCACCATAGATGCACTAATGAACTCAACCCTAAGTGACTTCAGCTACTCAGGGATTGACTTGTTACCAGGGCGAGAATAATGGTCCTGTTGACTTAGAATATGCAGATGATATAGTCCTCCCTGCTAGGTGAAGACACTGACAAAATGCAGAGTCTTCTGAACACCTTGAGCTGAATTCCACGAATTTTCGGCATGCGATTCGCTCCTGCTGCTGACAAATGTAAGATGACATTACAGGACTGGACTACACTGACTCCTAGCTTAGAAATAGGGAGTGAAGTGCTTTTTGGAGCGTGTTGACCACTTTACTTATTTGGGAAGTTGCACCAGCCAATACCGACAGGCTGGTCACTGACGAAATTTCAGCTGAGTACTAATACAGAGGGTTAGATTCGCATATGCCAGTTTGCGCCGTCTCTGGCTTGGTAGACGTGATATCCGGCTGGATATCAACCAAAGGGCGGGTGTACAGTTCAGCAGTCCGCTCCGTCCTTCTTTATGGCTAGCTGTGACACCTGGCCATTGAGAGTGGAAGACATGAAAAGGTTGACTAGCTGTCTTTGATCATATGTGCCTGCGTTTTATCTCCCGTGTTAGGTGGTGGTACAACAGAGTGAGCAATATTGAGGTTAGGCGTCGGTCGGTCGAGTGCTAGGTAGGTGGGAGGGGAAATCAATCTATTGACGAGGATGTGAAGCTACATCGACTGAAATAGTTAGGACATGTGTTACGCATGCATAACTAGTCATCGCCTTCCTCGACAATGGGCAATGCTAGCTGACATAGGGTCAGGCTGGGAAAGAGTTAGCCAGTGGTGGTCAAACCAACACATGGCTACATCATCAGTCAATGAAATCCACGACAGTTAATGTATGCCAGCCAGCTAGCCACGCAAGGAGGTGTAGACTTCCTGACTGGTTGGGGTTCTCGGCTCTGTAAGAACCAATTGGTGATATGGCTGGCTCAAAGTGATTGTCCTCAACGGATGGTGCAGATGCATCCACTCCTTGTGACTTATGATTTCCAATGAAACTATATTTTGATAAATCGCTGATTTTGTTGTGTTATTCACTTCAAGAACATTTTTATAACTTTAACTTGACTTTGTCTGTTAAGTTTTGATCTTAACCACTTATATAGTCTATATTGGGTAAATCGTCTTGGCTGTTTCCAGTAGAAGTTCATTATGTCAAAGGTACCACATAAATGTAATAGGGCGGAGTGTTACTTTTTGGTAGATGATGGAATACAGTGTAATGACTGTAAAAAGTGGTATCATAAGATGTGTACTGGATTACGTCCAGCTGCATACAAACCTTGTAGTGCTCCAACATCCCACTGGATGTGCAGAATGTGTTGCTCCCCAAAGATGACTTTAATAAGGGAGGCTCACGAACTACTGTCTAAAGCCATGGAACTTCCTGATGATAGCGTGGCTAGTAAGAGTGACACGGACTGCCTGTCTGAAGATGACGCGGTAAGTGCCATCATGAATGTTACCACACCGGCGGTTACTATCCCAGTTACCCCGGAAGTAAAACCTACTGGGCGTTCGAAGCGTCTTAGTAAGCGAAAGGGTAACAAAACGGAAGCTGCAAACAGCATCTCAGCACCAGAGAACACTGTAAGCGAAGTTCACCATGAAGGTGATGCAGACACTGATCTCGATTGTACCATCAAGAACTGCAGCAGCCCTGAGAAGCAACTGCAGGCAGATAATCAGTGGGTAACGAAAATAAGCAATCGGAAGAAACATAGTAATATTGATGGTAAGCAAACGTCTGTCACCTGTAGCCAGGCTGCATCAATAGTGGTGAGAAAAGACGTAGCCACTGCTAAACACGACAAGTTCTCCTTAGACTCTAACATAATTGTTGGAAATTCAGAAGAGTCCAAAGAATCTGATCCCGTGAAAAGGCACGATCACGACCTTAAATTAGTGAGTAGTATTATAAGGAAGATGCTCCCGGCGAATTTCCCTGGAGTATCGATTAAAAAGCTGATTATAATAGGCAAAAGAGATGATGAATGTTCTAATCAGCGTGGGTTGCTTAAAGTAGTCTTAGGTTCTCCTGATGAACGGAATCATCTACCGGCTAATGTACACAACCTTGCCGGGTCAGGAATTTCAGTCAGACCTGATTTATCTCTTGAAGACAGACTTAAACGAAAAGAAGTTTTGCCCCAGCTAGAAACGAGACGTAAAAATGGTGAGACTAACCTTAAACTGGTGGGTTTTCAAATAGTCAGGTCTTGGAAACGTATGCTTCCAAGACCTGTGTGGATAAGCCGGACCGCATAGGAAGCCTGAAGGTAGTGTACACTAATATACGTAGTATCGGGAACAAATTTCACGAGCTAGGAATGTTAGTGGAAGACCTTAGCCCAGGTATTGTGGCCATTACTGAAACATGGCCGGTTTCTGGATTAGATGACACACCTGAGCTATGCGGATTTAGTTGCTTGCGCAGCGACAGGGTTAAGGGTCGTAGAGGTGGCGGGGTTGCTCTGTACATCAACAACTCCCTACATGTTCGTTCCGTGAAATCTGAAGCGCATGATAGTGGGACAAGTGAGGTAATCAGCTGTGAAGTAAGCTTTGCAACTGGCACTCTACTCATTGGAGTTCTGTATAGAAGTCCCTATTGTCAGTGTGATGACTTTATTTTAGATCACCTCAAACGATGGAGTAAACACAGTGGCTGTCTTATTCTAGGTGATTTTAATGCACCTCATATAGACTGGGTAGCTGTCACATCTCTAGGATCCGCTAATAAGTTTGACAGTCGGTTACTCTTGACTACCATGGAAAATGCCCTGACACAACATGTCTTAGGTAGTATAAGATTTGGTTCTACCCAAGGATCTTCCTTGCTGGACTTAGTGCTTACTCATGACAACGACGACGTGGATGGTCTAGTAATTCATCCACCTCTAGCAAACAGTGATCATGGGGTGTTAGATTTTAACTTAATGGCTGGCACATTAGTCAGTTTTCAACCCAAATCCCGACCTAGTGTTTGGCATGCTGACATAGTCGCTATAAAGGAGCGTGCTTCAACTGCCGACTGGTCAGTCAATATGGTCTCATCCATTGAAGATGAATGGGATAGATTTAAGAATACACTTGAGAGGGTTACCACTGATTTGATTCCCTGGAGAGTTCCTAAAAGGCCAACAAATCGGCCACCATGGATAAATAGACAAGCTATAACACTCCTAAGACGGAGAAAAAGGTTCTGGAATCTCTTTGTTTCCACTGGGCTACAGCAGTTCCGGCTGAAATACTGTGAAACCAGAAACCAGTGTAAAACTTTAATTCACCAGTCAAGGATAGCTTACGAAACCCAGTTAGTTAAAAGTTCACCAGGCTACCCAAAACGACTCTTCTCATATATCAAGAGAAGAACACGTAAGAGTGATGCCATCCCACCTCTTATGCTTGAAGATGACCAGACAACACATGGCTGAGGATAACTTGACTAAGGCTGAGGCTTTGTCCAAACACTTTAGTCAAGTATTCTCTGATAATATTGATACCAGCTTTGTAACTTTGCCAGAAAGTAACTTGAAAATGGCACCCTTATACATTGGAAAGGACACTGACTTAAAGTGGCTTCTAAGGCTCAATCCTGGTAAGTCCAGTGGCCCTGATGAACTCCACCCACGTATATTAACAGCATTGGCTGAAAACATAGCCGAGCCATTGTCGGTAATTTTCAATATGTCTGTGGACCAGTGTAAATGTCCAAGATACTGGAAATATGCCATCATTAGTCCGGTCTTCAAAACCGGATCTAGAAACTTAGTTCAGAACTATCGTCCTGTTAGTTTGACCAGTATTGTTGTTAAACTACTAGAAAGAATAATTCGTGATGCTATCATTCAGTTCATTGAAGGGAACAAACTTTTCGCTGTGGAACAGCATGGTTTTAGAGCAGGTCATTCTTGCTTGGCCAACCTTCTTTTGGCCAGAGAAAGTTAGGCAAGCTCAGCTGATGCTAATATACCGGTGGATGCCATATTCATCGACCTTAGCAAGGCGTTTGACAGGGTTTCTCATTCAGGTCTTCTAGTAAAGTTAGGTAGTCTGGGAATTAATAAAGTGGTTGCCGACTGGATTCAAGACTTTCTAAAGGACAGAAGACAAAGAGTACGAGTTAACGGGGTTTTATCAACATGGGAATCGGTTAAGAGTGGCGTTCTTCAGGGTACAATTCTAGGCCCACTTCTTTTCCTGATTTATGTAAATGAGATCCCATCGGTAGTTAAGTCATCCTGCTTACTGTTTGCTGATGACATCAAGATATGGAGGGCTTTACACGATGACAGTGATCAACTTGCTTTGCAGGAAGATTTAAACTTGTTAAGTGATTGGTGTAAGCACTGGGCCTTGGAGATTAACTTAAGCAAGAGTGTGGTTATGCATGTATCTCATAGTCACGTGCACAATTACTCAATGAATGGCATTACTCTCCCAGTGGTCACTGATTACAAGGACTTGGGAGTGGTTGTGCAGCATGACTTGAAAACAGCAACAATCTGTAGAGCTGCAGCCACTAAGGGTTTTCGAATATTATGGGCCATACGCAAGGCTTTTGCGAACTGTGACGCTGATATATTTCGTATATTATATCCGACTTATATCAGACCTCATTTGGAATATGGGATCCAGGCAGCGAGCCCGTGTTTCAAATACGAAATAGACTTATTAGAAAGGGTGCAAAGAGTAGGAACTAGGCTAATAAAGGGTTTCTCAACCCTCTCATATGCGGAGAGGTTAAGTCGACTGGACTTATTTCCACTGTCATTTTATTTTTATTTTGATTACAGCTTGATGCCACACTGTATTTTCAGTACAAGTATGGAATTTTCAGCATGGATATCGGTAGCCCATATTTTGCAGGCCGACCATAGATATCGGGTGTGCGTCGGTAGGGGATCGAACCCCGAACCGTGTGCATGGTCGGCGAGAGTCCTAACCACTGTGCCACCACTGTGTCATACAGACGACTTAGGGGTGACCTAATACTAGCATACCGTATCCTAAGAAATGATTTTGGAGCTAATTTATTTCTTCCTTCTAGCACCAACCAATTGCGAGGACATCACCTCAAGGTTCAAAAACCACGGTCGAATCGTCTGCGTTTGGAGATCCGCTTTTCTCATCGAATTGTGAACCATTGGAACTCCCTACTGGAACACGTCGTATCAGCGCCATCTGTTGATTCATTCAAGGCGAGATTGGACCTCCTGTGTGCAACAAATCGAAAGGATTAACACAGGCATATAGCCTACTATCCTAAATAAATTGTAAACTGTAAACTATATTGTTCTTCGTAATTGCTATTACTTTTGTTTTATATCCATGTCTACTATCTCTATTTTGCATTTCTTCTACTTTCTTCTCTGGCTTTGTGGGCTGAGTGAAGTACGGCAACTTGAACTGCTGCCCATCGGTGCAGAGTTCTGCGTCGAAAACAGACAAACGGATGTACTGTGTCTTTACATCGGTTTCATTGTATGTATTCCTACACTGGTCTAATTCCCAGCAGACTTGTGCAATGTATTCTATCAGAGTTGGTTTGTATATCAAACTTTGAGTACCTAGAGTGGTTAGCAGCTGAAATGTGAGTATTATCCCTTGTAAAAATTAGAGGGGTGGTGTTACTACATCAGTTATTAGTGTGGGCTTTAGTGTGACATGGCATGCCATGCGAGTATGTGCTGGCGTTACTGTTCTTGGAGATTCTAACTCCATTTCTGCTATTAGTGTGTTTATCAGTATAATTTTATATCTTATCTCCATTCGGGCGTCGACACTTTTCAGTGTTTCACGAATGTAGTGGAATTGCCGTTGTGAGTGCTGTATTTCGGCATGATTTGTGACCGAATTCCTCTTTAACTCTCGCATTACAGCTATGAGAGGATGATGTTGACTTTCGAGGGGCTGTCAAGAGATATATCTAGATCCACAGTAATGGGTGATGGGGTTACATTAAGAGAGGGATTATAATCCATTAAGCCTTTGGCTGTTGTCATGTTCTGTGGAGCTTATTCCGTGAGGTTGGAGAGGAGTAGGCCATGAGTTTTACCATGTTGAATGTGGATTTGTCTATTCCGGTGACTTGCAATATCTTATTATTATGACTAGGTTTAGTGAAGTGACTGGAAGTGCGCCTTCAAATCACTGTCTTATCCGCTACCAATGTGGTTTGTTCCTGGCTTGTCCCCTGCGGTAGAGCACGTTGCAGATTGCTGAATCTCTTACCCTCTGCCTGCGTTTTAAACTGAAAGTGTATAGGGCAGCAGTTATTGTGTTGACTGTTTTTCAGTCTGTGGCACTTTGTTTGAGATTCAGGCATTTTCACCGCCCCAAGTATGATGCCTCGAACTTCCTTTAGCCACTCCTTACCCGGTACATTGTAAGCTATCATGCATAATTTTGTGCCTAGTCTTTTGATGAGCTCTGTTATGATGAAGTTTATCAGGTTTTCTACCTTGGTTACTGATTCTCTGTCAAGTTCGCCAGCCTTTATGCTTCTATTTAGGATACTCAGGGGTGTAAATTCACAAACCCGCAACTTTATGTCACTTTTCTGTGCTGATAGTTCAAATATACTTGCCATATTTTCTGAACATCCTGCATTCATAGCCTAACTACACTTAATTTCCAGTATCCTAGCCTTCAGATCTTCTATCGAAAGCTGTAGTTGTCCTATTTCTGAAGTAAGAGTTGAAGCTGGACTTGGTATCTGAAGTTTTGTGACACGTACACACAGTGTAGTGAGGGGATCCATGTCAGAACCAGGTGCTGAGTTTGTGGGAGTGATGCTACTACTATCTGTCAGCATATTTTCGCTCTCATTTCCAGCCGCATTAGATGGTAGTGACAAGGCAGCTCGACGCTTGCGGCGTAGTGGCGAGCTGTGCAACTCACTATCACATTATGTGCCTGCTTTAGCAAGCAGAGATGTGCTATTAATCATCAGGTTAACAGGTGACTAAGTTCGGGGCTTTTTATTAGATTAACCGTAATAATTTAATGGAAAAGATAATGCTCACCGCCATCAAAATAGAGGAACACTTGTGAGGTCTTAACAACAAAGATGGATAAAATAAAATGAAACGGGCTAAAATGTAACTCAAAAGATGAAGCTACAGAGTTATTATGGATGCAATTCTCACACAATCTACTCCTAACACAACTACATCTCTTAGTCGGTGATATATCCTCAAAAGCCCTTGCTCTTCATCAATGCCTTCTAACAAACAAACTGTACGTATATGATTATAAATTCCTCAAATATTTCCGCTTCCTGTGGCCACTGTTCCGCTACAGGTGTTCTGTTTCTACCTGAATCATCTTTCTGTGTTCATTTAGAAATTAGCCGCGTTTCTCACATTATCCACATTTAACAAGAATTATATTCTGTCACCTGGAACCACACATAGTATTCGCTCGTGGAATCTACAACCCGGAATCTTATGATACCCTTTCTTACCACTTGAAACTGAGGATTTATCCCCAAGAGGTACTGTTAAAGGAAAGTCTGACTTTATATTTTCCAGTGTATAGCTGTTTGTTGTTACTTTTGATACTTCGATAATACAACAGTCCTTTTTACATCCTCAAGACTTTTTCTCGGAAAATGTGAAAATTCTTGTCTCTGCAATGCTCAAGTCTGTCAAACGTGTAAGTAATGTTAAGAGACTAACACCTAATACTCGCCAATCGTCTTAAGGCCCCAGCTGCGCAGACGATTTTACACCTTTGTCTCCAGATACACCTGAAGTTGTGGTATCTGATGTAATGGAGGGACTGATAAATAGATAGATAACGTGGCTCGTACCAAAAATGATCTACTAACACTTCAGAAATCAATAGCAGACCTGCAGAGCAAGTTTGACAGCATTATGCTCCTCACGCAACTGTGTGACACATCACAAAGCATCTGTCTAGAATCACTTATCAAACCCGAGCGCGTAATTGACAATTTGACTGCAGAAGCTGTTAAGAAGATATGTCTTCATACAATGTCTTGGTTTATAACATTCAAGGCAGATAGCCAGCGTATTGCCGAACTTAAATCTTCATGACTAAAGGTAGACTGTCAGATTTTGTGTCTTCGTAGGAAATCTGCAAACCACTCACGTTCAGAGCTTTTCAAGTTTAGGTTTGTTGAAGAAAAAAGGAAATTTTTTGATCTCTGGTAAGACAATAGGCTCTTGAACACTCTATACTAACATTAGGGCTGGAGCTGATTTAATACCATGCCAAAGACGATGCCGCTCAGGAACACTGAATGCTGATAACCCTAACAGGACAACTGTAGATGATGTATCATGCAGTACTCCGTCTAATGATAGGCCTGATGACTGTGTACATGGGACATTTTCTCAGGCATAGAAGAATATTAGTCAGGCAGTATATAAAGACAGTCAGGCAGACACTGAAATGGTAGACATAGACGAGTAAACCGACAATAACGTCGAAGTACAACGCTTGCAAACCATCACGAGACATGAAACATCAAGACCCAAACCACACAGAATCCAAACATTTAATACGTCAGGTATTCCACAGTGAAGCAATAGATAAGTAACGATATAAAAGATAGCTAGGCGTCATGAAAAGGGTACAGGTATCATGGAGCAAAATAAGGCGCCAAAGGTGTAAAAGAAGTAGAAACGCTAAAATTCATAACGTCGCCTAAGAGTTAGTCATAATCAGCCAGAATTGACCAAACTAAAGTCCGCACCAAGAGCACGAAAGCCCATCGATATGATGGAGATGCAAGCGCCCCTAATCCATCTTACTAAGAAAAATTCAATCATAATAGACCAAGCTCCTAGAGTTAGGCCTAAATGTTCTCGAGTAGACAACACAACGAGGCGATCGGTATTATTCTGCTCATCCACTACGCAAACACATGTTAGCGAGCCCCCGTGAATGTTCTATCAACTGAATATTATGGAGAATCCGCTAAACATTGGCTGTAGACTACATTCAGTAAGCCAAATAAG
Source organism: Trichobilharzia szidati (assembly GCA_944472155.2). Classification (NCBI taxonomy): domain Eukaryota; kingdom Metazoa; phylum Platyhelminthes; class Trematoda; order Strigeidida; family Schistosomatidae; genus Trichobilharzia; species Trichobilharzia szidati. The sequence continues at coordinate 20,341,066 of OX235279.1, read as the reverse complement.
CCCACAGAACCCATTCATATGTCTTGTGTATTCAGTAGGGAGCATGTGCCGATCTGCGCACAAACCCTGCCATAGTCAGATAAATACCCTGAACAGATATCAGGACTTCATTCCTATTCTGGTGACCAATTGCCAAATACGCATATCGATTATAACTTTCACAATAACACTGTCCCTACTAACAGACTCAACTAGCATTCTCACCAGCGTCAGTTAACGGAAACACCTAGGATCATGCATATAGCACGCGTGATATCAGATCAATTCCTTGCTGGCATAGCAAAGAGTCTACAGCTAGGACAAAGCATATTTACCAGAAGATAACAGACACAGTTTCGGCATCAGACACAGATACTAATATCTCTAATTACCACACGTGTGTCTCTCATTGCATACCCTATCCAAACGACTACCACCTCCTCAAAAACCTACCTAAAGTCTTCCAGTGGTCCAAAGATAGTGGTTAGTGAGTCTAGAAACATGTATACAGATGACAGTCACGGATTATTTAATCAAGATTTTGTCCACGCACTGGAACCACGTAGCCAGTGTTTATCTAATCTGTCTTAGTTAACTAGCTTTCTTGTTTTCTCGTTTGTGCCATGCCCCTAAAATTGGGGATTGTTGGCGTGTGGCTATGTTCCCCAGACCTCTTAACCTATCGAACCGTTAGATAAACTTCCGCGCACAGTAAATATTCTGAATTTCTAATCTTCAAATAACAATCTTATTCTTCACTCGAATCCGAAATGTGAATTAATGCAGCATGCTCGAGAACGACTGCCGTAAGCCAGTTATCCAGCCGATGTGTCTTCTCTCGATGAAAGCAAGAATAAGAATGCGTACTTGGAATGTCCGTACAACGTACGACGTCGGCTGAGAAGGCTGCCCAGTTAGTTAAAGAAATGAGAAGTCTTGGCATAGAAGTGTTGGGTATGTGCGAGAGCAAATGGAATGGATGGGGACTGCCAAAATTGTCAATCGGAGAGTCAGTAATCTACTCCGGTGTGGTCACCCAAACGACAACCACGCACACACCTAGGGAGTGTCTATAATGAAGTCACCAGTGTCAGCCACAGCTCTAATGCAGTGTTAACCAATCTCCTCATCCAGGACTACGACAGCAAGATTCAAGTGAAAAGAAAGGGAGGAAGGAAGGTCACAATTATCCAATACTACGCACAGGGCTACAAACAACGTGGAACAAGAGAAGAGGAAGGATTTTCACAGACCACTACAAACAGTAATGGACAATATCCCAAATGGTGACATCAAACTCCTCATGGGTGATATGAGTGCCAGTTGAATTGGGAGCAGATTATACAATAAGAGAACTTATCATGGGTCGAGAGGTTCTCACTCTAAGAAATGAATGAGAACAGAGAATTATTCGAAGACTTATGCGCTTTCGATGATTTCGTGATTGGATGCAGCGTGTACAAGCATGGATTTCGCCTGACGGTGATGCCACGAAGCAGACAGACTTCATCTGAATACTGTTGAAGGAAGTGGAGTCGCAGGTATCCTGATGGACACAAAGTCGAGAATGGGAGCAGATGTGAGCTGAGACCATTATCCAGTTCAAGGGGGCCTTCAAAGCGAAGCTGAAATCTGTGAAAACAACTTGAGACAGGCCACTGAGCAATTATTTAGTGCCACTTAATAACCGTTTCTGTAATATAAATACGACTGTACAGCTTGAAAATGAAGTCGTTGAAAAGAAATTTCTTCGCTGAACAAAAACTGTGTTTTTACTTATGAATAAATGGATATTTTCCGTGATTTAAAAGCGTGCAAGGACCGATTGACAGTAAAGGGACTTAGTGAGTTTCTACGATATTCTGTCAAGTTTGCGGAAGCGAATGCTAATTCTGATACTCTCAAAAGCTGCATTAAGAATGGTGAATATCCAAAATTTTACTGGAACATTTTACGCCGTAATCACATTTATCCCAACGGTAGAACTCTTAAACGTCATGCGTTGAACCTGATCGATGCCATACAAACACGTCTCCCAGAACTTGAGAATAACGTATCTCAACGTATGCATTTGTTGTTTGAACTAACAGAGACAGAACGTAGCCTGTTCGAAGATTATATTTCTGACGTTATAAAGAAAAGATCTGAAGATGTTAGAATAAATATACTGAAAAGTTGCAAAACAATCGAATCTCACTTCAAGTTTCCGGATTCGCCAGAGAAATACGTTTTCAACTATTCTAACATATCTTTGTCTGATATTCAAATGCAAATCCTATCTCTTGGTCTGAAGTTCTCTACTTTTTCCTCCAGAGTTAACGAATTAGACACAAAAGTTCAGTTTGAAAATCTCATGAATCAAACACATGACTTGCGTCCAACATCTAGTGAAGACGTTGAACAACTTAATTCTGCATTACTTCATTGTTATTACCAGTACCAAAGAACGCAAGGCAGACAACGACAAATGTTATCAAAAGAACACAAAGGACAGCTTAATGAATTACTCAACAACAAAAATATAATACTGATTCGTCCAGACAAAGGATCAGGTATTGTTATTCTTAATCGTGATGACTATGTCAATAAGTTATGTACCATCCTGAGTGATGAAGAAAAATTTCAAAAATCACCTGATCAAAAAGACAAGACAGAGAATATTGAGAAAGAATTATCACTTTATTGACAGATGTAGCGTTAATTATTCCCAGTATAGGTTTATAGTCTTTGCCTTGTTATTCTGTAACTTTAATGGTATATCTGCACTGAACTGAATGTACTTTGTTATATCTGCACCTGTTGATTGCTAAAACGGAACGCTAATGCCCCTATTTGTCCGCTGTACCTTCCACCTCACTGAGCCACGAAAATATCAAAAGACAAAGGCTGGCCTGGGAATGTAGGATACTGTATATTTTAGGAACAACACATCATATTTATACATTTTATTTGCTACAATACAGTTGGCTTACAGTCGTCAGAATGGATTATTCTTATTTACTAGAAATTGCTATCCATATCAATTGGCGATCCAACAAACACCAAGGCAGGCAATGATGATGAACTGATCATACATTAAATCAAAATATGAGTGGAAAATGACAGATTAACATAATAACTCAATCACAAGATAACCACATGATTCGTGGGAAAGCGTAATATACCATTTCTTGAGAATGGATGATATACTGTTTTATCCTGGATCCAATCTGTTAACTATTCATTTCCGTATAAATTAATCTAATTCAATGTGTCAACATTCTATTTGGACCGTAGTGATTACTTCCCAATATCTCAAACTGGTCCAAACTTCATCAGAAAAAATTAATTGACATTAACTAGTGGATGGTGACTAGCAGTGGAATCCAGCTTGATGCGCATTTCGTCCAATTTCGGACTCACCCGCCAGCTGGAGAGTGAGTGACGATTTTCACACCGAGGCTCGAACCCAGTAGCCATAGTTCCAAACGCCAGAGCGATATCCACTAGGGCCACGAAAGCCACCTGTTGTGCAACGGGTCATATCAATTATTTCATTGAATTTTAGATTTTCCCGTACATGCAGCCGACGAGTCCCAATGGGACGAAATGAGCATCCAGGATTACACTGCTAGTCACCACCATCCACCAATTAACTTCTAATTACATGCACAGATATCGTCGAAGCATCTGCACAAGAAGCCGACATGTCAACCTGAGACCGAGCACTTTGGCCCAATCAATCGATGGTAAAATTTAAAACTCAGTTAAATAACAGAAGTGTATATATATATATATATACGCGACATCTTTTGTTTTAAAAAAAACTTTGTCCAATCATACGAGTCATGAAACAGGTATCAACATGTATAATAAAATTGTATGGACTGTCATGAAAATTTAACCTGAGACTTTCAAAAATCAGTCTGCCCTTTTTAAACACTTTAAACAGAGTGTACTTTTTATCAGACTGGTCGTAGATACCTGAAAATGGAAATATATGTGTCTATGCAGTTTACAATGGTGTGTGTATATGTGTGCATGGCTAAACAGTTGTACAACATTTGTTAGCTACTTTATAAGAAGATACAGTCAATCGGGAATTTTGACCAAGTATCATTAATTAGTGATACAAATCCAACTTTTTATTTATTAATCAGAATTTACCATGCCATGCATCAGCTAACATCACACCTTCATGTCTTCTAAAAACTGTTGGGATTCACCCATATACGTAGGGCTTCCGCAACTAGTCTTTCTTTATACGAAGCAAAAGCTTTCTGTAGAACCTTAGTCCTATTACAATATCTACATATTGCATCGAAACTACCGTTAACTCCTATTTATTTATCACCTAAATATGAATTCTAACAGGATCATTTAAAAGTCTGTGGCGGTCTAAAAACATATCAAATTATATGTTAACCGAAAAATAAGGAATCCAATGAGAATCGTGGTTGTTAGGTGAGATTGAAAAGAACTCAACCTTGGACCGCGCGCAAGGAACGAATCGGTTGCTCTCTCTCCGGCGGCTCGCTCAGCACATCTGCCGACCAACTCTGTCTCGCACTGATTGACACATCCACATCAAGAGTTTTGCTCCTATCTGCTTTTCTCTACGCGGGAGACCTCCAACGGTTGACAGCTCTAAGGTGTAGTGGAGGATTTGTATAATCAAGAAAAGGACAATTTCATTCCTATAATTTCGTACGTCTATAATTTGTGTATTTTGTGACTATTATAGTTTTTCTTCAAATAACTTCAGTTCTTTTTGTGTATATTAACTTAAGTGAACTGAATATCTTATATATACGCATTTGTTAGTACTTGTTCTGTCCTTTTAACTGTGTGTATAGACATACTTAGTTGCTAGGTGCACTACAAGTCTTACCTTAAACCAATCCAAATGCCAAACAGTCAATTTCACTTTAAGGCATAAATCTGACCTAAACAAACTGGTTGGCCCTCATGAGGTGTGCAACATAGATGGCACTGAAATAGAAACCAAATCGGAAATTAAATACCTAGGCGTCATTCTATCTTGGTCGGTCGGTTTTCGACACAGAACTTTGCACACATGTGCGGCAGTTCAAGTCGCCACACTCCATGTAGCACACAAAGCAAGAGAAATGCAAAAAAGAGACAGTAAACAGGGGTTAGAGACAAAGGAATAGTAGTAACGAAGAACAATATAGTTTCATTGGAAATCATAAGTCACAAGGAGTGGATGCATCTGCGCCAACCACTGAGAACGATTTTGAGCCATGTCACCAATTGTTTCCAACCATTGATTTTTACCGTCCCGAGGACCCCAACCAGGAAGTCTACATCTTTCTACGTGGCTTAGACTAACTGTTGTAGATTTCATTGACTGGTGCCACGTTTTGGTTTGGCCGCCGCTAGCTCTTTTCCAGCCTGGCCCTATATCAGCTAACATTGCCCGTCGAGGAAGGCGATGACTAGGCATACGTAACACATGTCCTAACCATCTCAGTCGATGTAATTTCACAGTTTCGTCGACTGACTCCCCCTCCTTACCTAGCACTCGACGCCTAGCCTCATTATTGCTCACCCTACCATACCACTTCACGCGAGAAACAGAACGCAGGCACCTATGATCGAACACAGCTAATCTTTTGATGTCTTCTGCTCTCAATGGCCAGGTCTCACAGCCATAAAGGAGGACGGAGCGGACTGTTGAGCAGTACACACGCCCTTTGGTCGATAGTCGGATATCACGTCTACGCCAGAGACGGCGTGAACTGGCATATGCGAACCTAGCCCTCTGTATTCGTGCTGAGATTTCGTCGGAGATCAACCAGTTGGGGCTGATGGTACTTCCCAAGTAATACTATCTGCTGATCTTTCCTGGTCGTCTCATATCTTGGCGATTTCTAAGAAAATATTCCGTCCTACCTTCTACATCAAGAAGTTAAAACATTCTGGTATAACCCAACCCTTACTCCTACAGTTCGTTAACTCTCGCATTCTTCCTTTTATTCTCTATTGCTCCGCCTTAGTTTTTCCCGGGCTACTGAAGAAAGACTGTAACATATTACGCAGGATGTTAAAGGTTGTCAGCAGGGTAAGCAACTTGCCACTGAACCATCTTGTTAATATTCTGCTTGACAGGCATATGGACTCATGTCAAAAATCCATTTTATCTAACTCACACCACCCTTTTTACTCACAACTCTTCCCTTGCATCTCATCAGGCAAAACCAGAGGCCTATGTAGAAAACTATATGCTCACACCAGCAAGTACAAAAACCCAACCATACCCTAGTTAGCCCGTGTTCTGTGCGCTAAAGAAAGCATTAGGCGTGACACCTATAATTCATTAAATGGTCAGTAGACCAACTGGACCTTGTCTTTCCAACTCGTATCATTTATAGGTACAACATTTTATTTCTTTCTTTTCCTTTTCTCTCTCGATCTCTTTTCCTTTATGTCCTGCTTTGTTTCTTTTTTCCGCTTACGAAAGTAAATATGATAGCACCTAACTTTCTAACACCTTCAAACACTCTGTTCAAATTTGGCTTTTCTACCGACATGCCAATATGTTGTTGTCATAATGAAATGAGAGTTCCTTAATCTATGTACAATTCTATTTATTGATAATGTACTAACTGGATGCAATACTGTAGTAAAAATGCTGAGAATTCCATCATGTACCACAAATACTGTTTTGGAATTAAGCAAATTATTATCATAATTTTCATAGTCGATCTTTTGTCCCGTTTCTATCGAATGCAGTATAATCGCTGATCTGTTTTCTAGCTTCTCTAAGTCTGCAGAGGTCTTCGGAAACTCCTTTGGACATTGTTTATACTCTTTCACTCTTATATTTACCTGTCTGGAAGGTTCTCCTACATATACGGTGTCACAGTTCCCACAATTGATCTGGTACACACAATCCTGTTGGTTGTCTTCTATTTATTTTATCTTTAACCTTCAACAGTGATGAGCGTAAGGTGTTAGTTAGTTGCTCCAAAATACACTCTTACGTCATCATCATAAAGGATTCGCTTTATCCCATCCGATGTTTCTTGGCGGTAAGGGATCATCACTGTACTAACCCAAATCTTAGCAGCAGGTTTCCATCCATCCTTATCTTCACATTTCAAATATCTTTTTATGAAGGATTTAAGATAATTATTTGATTCAAGAGTGGATTGAACCAATCTTAGTTCCATTCTAATCTCTTCCTCCTCAGTACCTAGACGTTTGGCTCTGTTAATCACATTCTTCGCTACAGTTACTTTGGTGGTAAAGGGGTATGCTGAATAGTCAGTAGTCTAGGTATCTATCCAAACTTTTCGGCTTTCTCAAAATGTTCATTTTAAATTTACCATTTAGTTTTATTTTTACTAAACACTCCAGGAACGCCAAATCATTCTCGTCGGATTCAACCTCTTTGGAAAACTTTATAGTTTCTGACATATTGTTTATTAAGTGAAAAACTTCATTATTCAACAAACTACGTCTCATTATGACGAAGGTATCATTCACGTGTCTTAACCACATTTTTGGAGGAATAGAGCATCTCATAATTGCATTTGTTTCTAATGGGTGCATAAACAGATTGGCGACTAGCGGAGATACTGGTGATCCCATAGCAATCAATGCCTTCTGTTTGACGGTAATAACCCCCTACCAATCACTATCAACGCGAGGAATTTCAAAGAGGTTACTCCCTTCACTTATCTAGTCAGGCGACATCGTTTCAACTACAGGCGGACAGCATGGATGAGGATTTCAAAGCCAGAATCGGAAGGGCAAGATCAAGACCTACATCAACCTGAAACCAGTTTGGAAACCTTCTGCACTCAGTCCGTATCAAGGACAAGATTCGGATTTTCAACACCAGTATTAAGGCAGTCAGTTCTTCTCTATGCGTCAGAAACTTGGCGTGCACATCACGAAAAGCATCTTTAACAGGCTACGGCAGATTTTTATCAACATCTACCTCCACTGCTTCCATATACAAGATCAGATGGCCAGCAACAGGGAATTAGCAACAAGAAACCCTGGAAAAGTAACTAAACAAGAACCTAATTCGTGGATGGTGACTAGCAGTGTAATCCAGGTTGATGCGCATTCCCTCCTATTTGGGACTCGTCTAACTAAGTGGTGGTCTAGTGAACAACGCTTTAGCGTTTGAAACTATGGCCACTGGGTTCGAGCCTCGATGGGAACATCATCACTCACTGGGGAATGCAGGTACATCCAGTTGGCTGACGATTCCCAAATAGGACGAAATGCGCATCGAGCTGGATTCCACTGCCAGTCACCATCCTACCAGTTAACTTCTTATTACATGCACAGACATCGTCGACGCATCTCCACAAGAAACCAATATGTCTACCTGAGGCCGAGCACTTCGATCCAATCATTCGATGAGAAAATCGAAAATTGAATGAAATAAACAAGACCCTATTGCTCAGGAAATATATTCCGAAGGTAATGGAAATGGATTGAGCATACACTGAAGAGATCTTCGAATGACATCGCGCTCCAGCTAAGCCATCATTCGAGTAGTACCCGAATAAGAAACGACGAGTAGAGTCGTCCGAGGGTAACGTGGAGGAGGAGATCAGAGGATATCACCAATCGTGGGGACACATAAACAGGGTCGCAAAGAATAAGACAGAGTGGAGACGCACCCTCTTTTGAAGCCTTATGTGTCCGACTCGGAACCCGAGGGAACAACAATATTATTAATCAAAGTAAAAAGCCAAGCTTTTGATAAAATTACCTTTCAGGAAAGAATTTTACTTTTTCGTTTCTTGGTTACTGTTGTACAAAAAATATCAATAAATTTTACAAAAATTGTTGAGCTCATCGATACAAAGTTTCGTAGACAGTGCAAAATAAACAGTGAAAACAAAAAAAAATGAATACAGCTCTTTTTCTTAAGTAGAATAAACAGAATTACACATTAATTGTAAATCTTAATCACATTAAATTCTCTGATTTGTAACTGAATTACTGCAACATGACGGGACGAGTTTACTTCCACACGAGCTCATAGAAGCATTCGCATTGGATATAGTATATCGACGGTAGAGATAGCTTGGATCGATTATCTCACGTACACCGAACGTTCCTCTTTCGAGTTCAGTTAATTCGTTTCATCTTCAGACGGAAAGGGTGGGGGTAGAATAAGCTGAATTAAAACCTGAAGCGGTCTGTATGCAACTACGACCAAAACTGACATCATTATTTACAGAAACCATCGAGTTTGATAAAGAAATATCATTAGGAGACTGATGAGAATGTGAATGTATGTAAACATTTGTCACAGGGAGTAAAACAATTGCATTAACTGGTGTCACGATAGAAGGAAGCAGTTGATGAGTTAAGCGAACTGGGCTATTTTGAGGTTCTAGATCACCCTCTAATACAGCTCTAGAAAGCTGCACTGTTCCAGGCTCAAAACAAGACTGAAGAACTTGATATGCCTCAGCTATCTTACCAGCTTCAAGTCTCAAAACTTGTCGAATGCGAGTGACTGACTGAACGGATAGTAACATCCAGCATGTCACGACGTACGGTCAAATCAAGTGCATAAAGTATACACGCAGCCGCCATGTAACTGGGCATGTAGTAACCGAATCTTCAACATGGAAAACTTTAAAGAAGATTCAAAGTGCAACTTCGGAAATTGTCTTGTATCTTCTTTAAAGTTTTCCATGTTGAAGATTGTTACTACATGCCAGTTACATGGCGGCTGCGTGTATACTTTATGCACTTGATTTGACCGTACGTGTAATGCTGGATGTTACTATCCTTCAGTCAGTCACTCGCATTCGACAAGTTTGAGACTTGAAGCTGGTAAGATAGCTGAGCATACAGCTGTGAGTGATCTAGAACCTCAAAATAGCCCAGTTCGCTTAACTCATCAACTGCTTCCTTCTATCGTGACACCAGTTAATGCAATTGTTTTACTCCCTGTGACAAATGTTTACATACATTCACATTCTCATCAGTCTCCTAATGATATTTCTTTATCAAACTCGATGGTTTCTGTAAATAATGATGTCAGTTTTGGTCGTAGTTGCATACAGACCGCTTCAGGTTTTAATTCAGCTTATTCTACCCCCACCCTTTCCGTCTGAAGATGAAACGAATTAACTGAACTCGAAAGAGGAACGTTCGGTGTACGTGAGATAATCGATCCAAGCTATCTCTACCGTCGATATACTATATCCAATGCGAATGCTTCTATGAGCTCGTGTGGAAGTAAACTCGTCCCGTCATGTTGCAGTAATTCAGTTACAAATCAGAGAATTTAATGTGATTAAGATTTACAATTAATGTGTAATTCTGTTTAGTCTACTTAAAAAAAAATTGTTGAAATGCGCACTTGAAGATAGGCAAAGTTCTGAGTAGACAAAATACTCTGAAGAGGAAAGAAGGCGAACAGCATATATCTACATGTATAAATACACAAAATCAACTTATTTTTCTATGGATCCATTGAAGGTACCATTACAACATTGCTCAGAGTCTGTATTCAAACCATTAGTTATCAAAATCTGTCTATAAGTTGAAAATAAGTCTCTAATTAAATAACTTGTCACTTTTGGTTTCATATACTCACAAGACTTTCGACTAGCCTCGTATCGATCAATATAAGCGGTTAGAGTATCCAGCTGCACCACTTTATTCAGTGTACAATGATTGTGTATTAAATAGAATAATAGAAAATCTATACAGAAATGAGTTAAACAAACTTCCCATAGTGAAGAGGGTTGACGATCTGCAATCAACTGGCTGAAGTATGTTAAACAATCACTAGTTATGCTTTTCATCCAATCATTTTTAAGACATTCGTAGACCATCCCCTCTTTTTCTTCACCATTCACCACCATCGCCGCCGCCTCCTCTTCCTTCTCTTTCTCTTCCTCATATCTAGCCATATAGAAATGTACAATCTGACCGATATTTAATAACATTAAACTGCATACCACACCCAGACATGGTGGTGTACTTTCTGATGATGACGATGAAAGAAGGCGTGAAAATGCTTCATACCAACGATTAAGAAACAGCGGTTCTTTTGGAAATAGCCGAAAACTAACAGTTAAACACATTGATGATAAACGCAGACATTCATTTGACAAATAATCATCATCATTTGAAGATGATGATAATGATGATGATGATGCATTTAGAAGAAGATTAATACCAATCCAACACCAAGCAAGTTGTTCAATCTCTTTACCACGTCGTATTTTACAAATTCCAGCTTCACGATGTACCATATTCGTAGCATTTATCCATCGTTTATTTCCAATATTCAATATAATTGAAAAGAATGACTTTTCAGCTGAACGTGAACGATCAATTAACCGTTTTATACACTTTTCTGTGTATATTACAGCTTCCGATGATGATTCTAAACGTAAATGAGCCAGAATTAAAGCTTCTTTAACTTTGTCATAACTTAACAGTAATTCAATTGCTTCGTGAATACGATGTGCACACACCAGTAGGGTAGCAGAGACCAGAGTATCAGGACTAGTGGTTTGCATATCTTTAATCTATCATCTTTGTATTTTTCTGGGGAAAAAAAACAAGAAACACAATCACGATTACACACAGAAAACAGGGTTATTCATCAAACATTTTGTATATTCAAAGTAAAATATTTCATAAATGCACATCATGAACACAACCGATTATCAATAAACGGACAGTCACACAGATTTTCACAAATTTCAGCTTAAAGGAGAGTTACGAATGGATTCTTTTATATATTCTTACGACCTATAAAGCTACACTGGCTGGAACTAACGCTCCCGCAGATCATTTCATGCCAGGAAGAATGTTAGGGTAGCATATAAACCAAAAGAAGTTACCAGTATAGAGTAAGACGTTTTTAGCGAAGTTGTATTAGCCAGTCCCAGTGCATTGATCGCTGACGAAATCTCAGCACAGATAAAGACACCTTGTTTGGCATTTGCCCGTCAACTTAAACCATCTCATGCGTAGACATAATATCCAGCTGGTTACACGACTCTCGTATCTTTAGCTGACTCCATAAGGAGTGGTATTCATTATGTTTAAATTGTAATATGCGATGTGATTAGAAAACGTGCCAACTGTGAGTGGAGTTCAACTTTACACCACTAAGCAATCCAGTTTCGCTGAAAACAAACTGGAACGCGCTACCATTTTCCTGTAAACAGGATACATCCAACCACCTTTCAAAGTCACTTTGCTCTTCCTTTCCTCAGGCAGCATATACACGTATCTTCACAGTCAGTCCCGTAGTTCAGCCACACATGTCAGTCACTGTTTGGCTGCTAAAATCCTTTCCCTCATATAATCTTAACATTCACTCATTCATTCCATCGAATATAAAATACATTGCTCGTCATATCTGTAAGAGTTGTTACTAAGGTGCACATTTAATGTACAATTTACATTCAACGATGATGTCTGCACACAGAAAGACGGGATCGCCACGGACTCTCCCCTTGGCCCACTTTTGGTAGACTACTTTATGGCTAGTTTGGAAAATGGGATCTTAAAATCAACAATGCACAAAATGCTGTTGCACAAAAGGTACGCCGATTACACTTTTATGCTTTGTCATGATGATTCCGACTTAAGTCGTATCTTACAAGCGTTTAACAATTCCAATCCTTCAATTAAATTCACAATGGAAGCAGAAAGTGAATCAAGTATTCCATTTCTGCACGTTGAACTTACAAAAAGAGACAATGGAACTCTGAAAAGATCTATTCACGGAAAACCATTATGGAATGGACAACTGACAAATTTCTACAGTTGGATACCTATCAGCCGAAAAAGAGCTCTCATCATCTCGTTGGCTCACTGTGCCACAAAAATTTGCAGCGGTGACTGTCTAGAAGAAGAGCTTCTATTTCTCAAAAACATCCTGGCTCAAAATGTATACCCGACGCGTTTCGTGGAGAAGAATATGAAACCAAAGCCAAAAAGCGAAGAATGCACCTCATTTCAGTGCCAAAGAAAACACTATGTGTGAATCTGGAATTCAGGGGAGACCTAGCAACAGATATCCTTAAAAGGATATTCCTAAAGACAACCTTTCCTACACCTACTCTAATAGTGATATTCTCCAGCCGCCCACTGCTTGGAAGCGATGTGAAGGACACACAGACTTTCTCATATGACCACTTCAATGTACATATATCAGTTCACCTGCTCGTGTCGAGCTAGGTACATAGGTCGTTCTCTGAGGGTCCCATCAAAACATGTTACAGAGCACTGTTTTACAGCATGGCTGCAAAGAGGACGCACTGGTTCAATCAGGAGCGCCACAATTGAACACCTCGTCAAAACCTGTCACAGCATCTCAACTGACTCATCATTCAGAATCATTTACAAAGTAAATAAAAATCTACCAAAGGCAGTGTGTTTCCGACTCTCTTTTTTACTGCAGAAGCCCTCGCCACATGCCTCAGGGAACCGGAGCTGTATGTTCAAAAGTAACTAGTCCAACCTCCACATTTACCATGAGTGTAGTTCAGTTTTTCTCCTTCGATCCTGTTTTTTTTCATCCCCTTCATTCCGCCTTTTTCTCAGTCACAAAATATTAGTCTTTCAACTTCTTCCCGTGCTCATCCCATTCACACTTTCAGTGGTGAACAAAAACTACTTTTTAATCCTGTATAATCTTGCCTCCAAACCCCTTGTAGCCTATATTCACACCCTTCAACTTTCATATCAAATTAAAATTATTTCTACAGTCATCAAAATATTAATAAAAAAGAAACCAAAAGGAAAAAATCAACATATTTTACACATACATTGTAACTGTTTTCTAATCCTCCTATATAATCTTGTCTCCAAGCCCCTTGTAGCCTATATATTCACACACCTTCAAACTTTCATGTCAAGTTGAAAATTATCATGACGATTAAGCGCCTTCGTGTTACCACGTCGAATTAAATAACAATTGTATCCATGTAAATTTATGCATATAAATGCGATAGTACCTACAGCTGCTTTTGAGAATGAAATCACCTGAGAGGTAGATATCTTTGCTGAACTTCTTGTTCTTTTCTCTCTGATGTCCTCCCGATGGGTATTTTTCACAGCTTGAAATATGAATAAACTAGGCTGTGGATATATAGCAAGAAAGTGAAAATCAAGCTGACCAAATGTAGTTTGGGGGGGGGGCGGGGGTTTGGTTGTATTGTGTTGATGATATGTTGCACTACACTACCAGCCATGCGAAACACAATCTCTGCTCATGTACCCACCCACCCACCTATCCGATACCTTATCTAACTTGTAAATAATGGTAACGGGGCACGGATCAATCGGGTTTAGTTATTTGGAAATATGCTCTGACGAGCAATGTATTTTATATTCGATGGAATGAATGAGTGAATGTTAAGATTATATGAGGGAAAGGATTTTAGCAGCCAAACAGTGACTGACATGTGTGGCTGAACTACGGGACTGACTGTGAAGATACGTGTATATGCTGCCTGAGGAAAGGAAGAGCAAAGTGGCTTTGGAAGGTGGTTGGATGTGTCCTTTTGAAACGAAAATGGAGACTCGGAAGTGATTCGTAGACAAAGTATAAGTTGATGAAGTCATTTCAGTTTCAGTCAGTCTATCTGTCTGTTTTCAACATAGAACTTTGCAAGGATGTGCAACAGTTCGAGTTGCCACTCTCCCTCCATGTAGCACACAAAGCAAGAGAAGAAAGTAAAAAGGAATGCAAAATAGAGACGGTAGACAGGTATACCGGACAAAAGGAATAGGAATATCGAAAAACAATATAGTCACGTTGGAAATTATAAGTCACAAGGAGTGGATGCATCTGCGCCACTCATTGAGGACGATTTTGAGCCATATCACCGATTGTCTTCAGCCATTGGTGTTTACCGTCCCGAGGACCCCAACCACGAAGCCTACATCCTACATCCTACGTGGCTTAAACTAACTGTTTTAGACTTCACTCATTGATGAAGCCATGTTTCCGTTCCACCACCATTGGCTCTTTTCCAACCTGAACAATCCTATGTCAACTAACATTGCCTGTTGTCGAGGAAGGCGATAGTTAGGCATGCATGACTAACACATGTCCTAACTACCTACCTCAGTTGATGTAACTTCACAGCCTCGTCGATTGATTTCCCCTCCCCTTACCTAGCACTCGACGCCTAACCTCGATATTACTCACCCTATTACACCTACCACTTCCCACGGGAGGTACAACGCAGACACCTATGATCAAAGACAGCTAGCCGTGCTTTTCATGCCTTCCACTTTCAATGGCCAGGTCTCACAGCCACAAAGGACAACCGAGCGGACTGTTCAGCAGTACATACATCATTTGGTCGATAGCCAGCCGGATATCACGTCTACACCAGAGACGGCGTAAGCTGGCATATGCGAAACTAGCCCTCTGTATGCGTGCTCAGTTTCAGTCACTTGATTTAGTCTGAGGATTGGTTTGGTCCCACTGAAGTTTTACTATTGAACTTCGTAATTTGCTTTGCTTGTAACTAGAGAAATAATGTCGCCTGTACTTGCTTAGTGTCTTGCTGAAATTCACACATTTCAGAGAAGTTAAACGATGGAAATCTGAAAAGTATAAATACATACTCCTATATGAATGCTCGGATTGTATTTCTCGTTTAAACATGTAATCACTCACCTTTTTACCTAGTAAATCCAATTTCCCACTTCCAGAAGATTCTTCTGGCGAAAACGATATCTGAACTGCATACAACAGCCAAAAAGGCATATAATCTTCTGAAGACATAGTAGATGCCACCGTGACCACATGACCTATCCATAATAATATAATACAATACGCATCCAAATGCACAAGACTCTTAGGTCTTTGTTGAGAATGAAATGACTTCAAGTGAGCAGATGCCTCCATATTCAGATATTTTAAAAGGCATGTACGAGTCATACCAGCTTGTGGGAGTAGAAGTAACAAATCAATTTCCACTTGTTTGTCATTCATTTGTTCAGTTACAAAATTTGAAGCATTTAAAATTTGTGAAAGAAAAGATCCTAGTTGAATGGGTGGAGAGTTATCTAAATCTAATTCACAATTATTATTATTATTAGTAGTAGTAGTATTCATAAAATTGAATAAATTAGGAAAAAGAGCAGGTCTTTTTGTTATATCACCAATACCAGCAGAATTTACTTCCCGAGATGAATTACACTGTAGTGGAATAGACATTTCTTGATGAGAAGTTCCATTAGGTAGTATATCATTCGATTTTATTATTACTTTCTTTTGTTCCAACTCTTTGTCATTCAGTGGTTTAGAAACAGGAAGGGATTCTGTTTCTGTTGGAACAGGTTCCCAACACAAAATATCTCCGTTGGACGGTGCTTCTTGATCATTTACAAGTTTTTTAACATTGCATGGACGATATCGGCGAGTGTGCGGCGGTTGACTGAAGAGTTTTTCAGAGGGTTGCCAACCGAATAAATGACATAATTCACCACCACTGAATGCAAGATCAGGCTCTTGACGACTCCATAGGCAAGCAAAATGACGTAAACGAAGTCCACGGAAATTAGAGATTGAAAAATCATCTTTTTCAATATTTCCAGGATGAATTCTCCAAACATTAGTTGTACCGTCAAAGGAAGCAGATAATAACAGAAATGGATCGTGTGGAGACCAATCTAGACATGTGATTCTGTTGTAATGTCCTTCTAAGCGAGCTAAACTAGTAGACAGTTGAATAGGCTTAGAGCATTCGCCTTGATTAAGGTAGTTCATTAATTGAATTTTGAGATCTGTGACAGTGATAAAGGTTTCATTCGAACCTACAGCCAACCAGTAATGTTCTCGTGACCAAGTTAAACAGTTAACACACTTGGAATGATTCACAGTACGACAAATAAAGACAAGTCGTCTAGATTCCTTCTCCACCACCTCCTCACAATTTGATGAGTTTGAACGTAAGAAACCATAAATGTCAACTTCACCTGAACGATAACCAACAGCTACTAAACAGTTAAAAGTATCAGCAATTAGATCGACACCCGGTAGTTCAGATTTACTGACAAGACGGAATGATATCTCACTATGGATCAATGCTTTCCAGTCTTCATCTGTAGTACCCGGAAAAGGGGGGAATTTTGTGCTAACATCAATTGGTGGACGACTGCATCCAAAATGACAGTAAATTTTCCCCTTACTTACGCTATAAACGTAGAAAGAAAACTTAGATGAGGCTTCGTTATCCTTGGTGGAATTCCCATCTTCTTGTGCAGTTATATGCGTTGTTGAAATGCTAGAGTTATCAGATTTCGAATGATTTTCGCTAGTTCTCTGTTCACTTTTGTTTGCCTTTCTACGATATATATCAGAAAATAGTAAAGGCCCCCAGGCAACTCGATACACAGTTGAACCAAATGCATACAGCTGCGGTTTAGGCTGTCGTGATTTCATTTTTCGTAGCTTATTAATATCTACAATCTCCACACAACCTGATTCAGTGCCATAAGCAATAACATTCTCAAACTGCGGTAAAGGATGACAAGACAGCGTGGTTATGGAAGATGATTTGCATCCTCGAGGTGATATTGAAACAAACTTTTCTTTGTTTTGATTATCAGAAGAATTTCTTTCACCAAACAATTCTGGTGCAGGAAACTTCCAAAATATGATGGAACCGTCTGAAAGACCTGCAACTAAGGGACCATTGCTAAATTCAGATTGAGCTAAACAGCAAACACCTGCAGACATTGTAGGTACTTTAAGGATCACTGACAGGTTAGATCCTTCCACCAACTGCCAAACAATCAAAAATCTATCTTGACTGAAAGTGATTACCAGTCCTGGTGAATTAGGAAAGTAGTGCATTGAGAAAATTAGCAGAGAATGTCCCTGACTGTCAAGCGACACAGAGCTAGGCATTCCTTTGCAATCCCAGTGAAATAACCCACCTCGTACACTTGAGAATAAAACATTCACTGACGAATCACTTCCTGGTGTGTAGCAAGCAGATATCCATGGAGCTCCATTTTGTTCACTTTTCTGGTTATGTCGTCCAGCATTTACAAACTGTTGACGTAATTGACCGGGAGCTTGGTAAGATGAAGTGCATTTTGAAGTGGTGACATTCCATACCTATTCAGAGAAATCAAAACAAATGCTATGTTAGCAAAAATGGTGTCCTACTGCATATAAATATACTAATATTTTACTGACTGACAGACTGCTTTCAACAAAGAACTTTCAACAGATGTGCAGCAGTTCGAGGTCCCACACTCCACGTTACACACAGCATGACAAGAAACTACAAATATATAATAAACAAAAGTGTAAGTCAAGGGAGAAAGACAGTTATACGAAAGAACAATAGAACTTCATTGGATATTTCAACAGTGTTATTAGAAGACGGAGATTATCTGAAAAATGTGATGTATTTGCGCTTTACATTTCGAACAGTCTGATCACACATTTACTTGTCAAGTCAATATATATGAAAAAATTAAGGGCAATTAAATTAAACAAAGTGACGAAAAAGGATTTCAGAATGATTAGCACAACGTTTAGTAATCCAATCAAATAAGGATTACCAAGGTAGGTTATGGGTTGAGTAATAATAAACTGATTTTGAATACATGGAGGAGGATTAAGTTTATGAATAGCTATAGCCTCAGCGTATTCCGATAAGCGCCCTTGACCATTTTTCGATAGATGACCTTAAAGGCTGAGTTAACATCAACCTTATGGTTAATCTCGATTAGATGTTTAGCTATAGACGAAGTTGGTAGTCTGACACCTGCGTCTATTGGTTTTCCACAATTCATTTGTTTTTCAAACCATTTCGGGATATGCTCTCCCACCCTCACATGCAAAGCACGATTACTCCTCCCTAAGTATGTGTTCACACAGATACATGAAAATAGGTAAGTAGTGTGGGATGTGACATAATCACTTGTGCACTTTTGAGGTTTGCAGTGGAGCATACTTTTGGCTTTTTCGATAATTACAAGTCAGACTGCATAATAGGTTCTACGGATGACCGAATTCAACCTTTGTCTCAAAATCCTACTGTTTATTTCCCCGTTATATGGTAATTTGACGAAGACATTTTTCTTAGGGGAGATATAGATTGTAGGTTTAAAGACTAATTTACTTCCACACCTGTTTAACAATTTCGAAGGACATCCGTCTTCAACAAGAGGAGTATCCATCAATATTTCATTTCCTTTCTCTATAACATCAGCCGTGCAAATACGTTGAATCCTCTCAAATAGACATTTCACCAAGCCTCTCTTATACTGTAATGCACAAAAACTGTGAAAATTAAGGTATTGCCCTGTCCTAGTGGGCTTTCTGTAGATTGATCGTCTCATTGAACCATCATCTCTTCGACTCAGAAGTATGTCTAAAAATGCAAGCTGGTTGTGACTTTCTTCCTCGCATGTACGACTTGTATGATTCTGTACAGAGTTAAGTCTATCTAATAGACGACTCACATCTTTATGATCGTCACATATCAAAATGATATCATCTACATATCTCCTATAGAAGGACAATTTAGAAATTAAATCGAGGGACAAGTTCTCAACATAAGACATGTAAACGTCCGCTAACAAAGGTTCTAATGGACTCTCCAAGGCAACACCATCCACTAGTTGAAAATGTTCACCTTCAAACGTGAAATGGACATTGTCAGTACATAATAGTAATAAATCTTCCAAATAAGTTAAAGGAAAAGGGAATGAAAAACAACTAGAAGATATATAGTCACAAAGAATATCAACAGTCTTAATCAATGGTACATTAGTAAACAAAGAATTAACATCAAATGAATACATTTTCCCATCTTTTATATTCATATCTGCAAGACAGTCAACAAGTTCAAATGTATGTATCTTTCAAAGTAAACTTACATAATTCATTGCGTACTGGACTTAAAACATCAGCTAACCATTTTGCTAATTTATGTGTAGGAGAGTGACACATTGGTAGAATTGGACGTAATGGATTATCAACCTTATGAATCTTGGGTAATCCATAAAGGTTTGGAAAGTCAGATCCCATGAGTTTCAAGGAATTAAACTCCTGTTTATCGACAACATCCATGCCACGAAGTTTTACTAAGTGAGAAGTTACTTTTCCTTCCAATTTTCTGATATCATCAGAAGGAACATCGGCTATGAATTTGCTTTTGTCATTAAGGATGGATAACATTTTTGTTCTGTGATCACTTCTGTCCATTACAACTACACAAGATCCTTTGTCAGGTTTCAGAATAACCGAATCGGATCTGTTACGTAATTCCTTTAGGGCTTTATAATGAGTTGATGTTAAAATGCTTCTTAGTTTCCGACTTGAATTACGGAATTGATGTGCTACACATCTACAAATTTAACTTTCAACCAACTTCGGTCATCTGTCGAGGTAGCAACTAGAGAACTCAATTGATCATACAAATTTTCAAACTGAGAATCAATTGCTAAGTCTGAAATATTGTTGAATGGGATAGAAAAGTTGAAACCAAGTGATAGCACCTCCTTTTCATGTGATAAAAGTTCAACCGATGACATATTTGTCACATGCTTATCAGGGTGTAATGGGAATTGGTTTAATTGGAAGTCAGAGGTACAAGATCCAAGCAATTTCAATCTAGTACTCTCTTTCGTCTTATTAACGGCAGAGCTACAAAAATTGATGAACTAGATTTAGGAAATTATGGAGGCATCAGACAATATATTTGATGACAATAAATGGAGTTCAATTAATCCACATAACTTCTCATTGGAATTGTCAATGTGAGATTTCGTAAGGCGAATAAGATTTCAAAAAATTGGTTGAAGTTTAGAAGATCGAAGAGATTTGTAAAATACCTTCGAGAATGTGTGACTTGAGAGACAACATTTATAAAAAACAAATTTCACCTTTTCAGATGCTACTTTGCACTTAAGGTTAAGAAGTCCACATAATCTTATGTGTTCATATATATTGACTAGACAAGTAAATGTGTGATCAGACTGTTCAAAATGTAAAGCGCAAATACATCACATTTTTCAGATAATCTTCGTCTTCTAATAACACTATGCAAGTTTATAAAAGGGACTAACTGTTTTAAATTTATTGGATATGAGAAATCACATAGAGTGAGTGCATACCTCTGCACCATCTCTGAGAATGATTTTGCGCCATACCACCAACTATATCCAGCGGTCATTGGTTCTTAACATCTTGATGACCTCAACCAGACCGCCAGCCACCCAGTCTACACCAGCCTACGTGGCTGGCTGGATTACACCTAACTGTTATGGATTTCACTTACTGATGAAGCCACGTTTTCGTTTCACCACCACTAGCTTTTTCCAGACCTCACTGATCAGCTAGCTAAGAATGCCCGTCGAGGGAGGTGATCCATGGCTAGGCTAGTATGCGTAACACCTTTCCCTGGCATATCAATCGATATAACGTCACAACCTCGTCGATTGTCTTTCCCTCACTCCTCACCTAGAACTCGACCAACGCTTAACCTCAATACAATATTACTCACCCTATTATACCATACCACCTAACACGGGATGTAGGTGAAACACAGACACGTATGATGAAAGACAGCTAGCCAGGCATTCCATGTCTTTCACTGTCAATGGCCACATCTCACTCACAGAGATAAAGGAGTAGGTGGAAGCGAATTGGTGAACAGTATACACGTCTTTTGGTCGACAACCAGCGGGATATCACATCTACACGAGAAATGGTGTAAGTTGACAGGAGAATGACAAACAAGTCTTCTGTATCCATACTGAGATTTCGTCAGCGATCAACGCACTGGGACTGCCTAATGCAACTTTCCAAATAAGTGAAGTGGTCAACACGCTCTACCACTTCACTCCTACCTACCTTTAAGCTAGAAATCAATGTAGTGCAGCCCTGTAATATGACAAGAGTGAATCGCATGGCAAGCATCCGACGACTGCATTTTTTTCAGCGTCTTCATCCAGGAAGGATGACTACATCATCCGCAAAGTCGTGCTAACAAGTCAATCTGAGTCGCCGAAGTCAGTCAGGACTAAGTCCATTAGTACATCTATGATGAAACTAAACAGAAATGGGAGTTTCAGCACAGAACTTTACACAGAAGTACAGAGGTAAGTTTGTTGCCACACTATATGTAGCTCAAAAAGATAAAATAAACAAAGAGAGATTCAAGAGAATTGTAATGTGCAGAAATGTACGGCAGAAAGAATATCATTAACATACGAAAACATAAACGCCTAATGGATAAGAGGCATTTGTTTAAATTTCTCAACAGGAATACAACTAATAGAAACGAAACTATTCAGTCTCTGCAAAGTTTAAGAATATGATCACTAAAACGAAAACATAACATACTTTAAAACACGAGTTAATACGAAGTAAATTACGTAGAAACAGTCATCTAATAGAATCAGGAATAATCATAGTGTCGAAGAAAGTGAAATTCCCCTGGGAAATTAGAGGAAGAATTTGGTAATGATACTGACATTTTTGTGCGTCGGTGGCACAGCGGTAGTGCTCGCCGACCACGCAAGCGCTCCGGGGTTCGGTCCCCGGCTGACGGACTCCCTTACCTCGCTAAGCCAGTAGTGAGATTGGTTAAGAGGGAAGGTTGGGCATGAGGCAACCCCATCCTGTAAAAATAATCACCACTGCTAGAGAAACTTCAAGCCTCTAGCTTGAAGCCCTATGTTCCAGTGGGAACGTAAAGGAATAAAAAATAGAAAATAAAAAAACAAATGAGATGGTTGTTAGCCGCGTTGTATTGTAAGAAGTGCAAGCATATTTCTTATCATTATTATTATTAATTAGTTTATATATAATGTTTCCTAGCTTCAAAAGGCAAACCAAATAAGAGAAATACAACAGATCTACCTACGAAGATCGAAGATCGAGAGTGCTTCAACCAATTTCACCATAGTCGACAACTGAAAATTCCGAATTTATCTGCAAACATATGCAACCATCAGATTTGTATACAAACGTCGTCTAACCTTCAAAGTTATAGTTGTTTTAAGTTAAAATCTGCATACTACATGTTCAATCGTGTCCACAATTTACTAATCAATATAAGGACTTACGAAAAAATTATGTAACGACTCTCTATGCTTTCACCCACATTCTCATACATTAGGTCTGATAATAATGTGAATAATACTTCTCAATACAAGATGAAATACCTAGGAATATCTGTCTAGTTAAGATGGATAAACATCCCCCCAATAAATAGCCTCATTTAAATGTTAGGAAACATGGAATCAGCCGTTCGTTAAAGACTGTGTTGGACGAATTCATTTGTCCCATTTACTAGTATTCATAACACAACAACGATAAAAGTCATCATCATATATAACGTAAAAAAGTTAAGAAGAAGTAATTAACAATTTGATGTCACTGGGTTATAATCGGACTGGGAAAGAAGCCCAAATTTCCTCAAGATTACAGTCGCCAGCGTCTGAGTGGCATCCTGTAGACTGAGACAGCTGCTGACCAATTGATTAGTTACTTAGTTTCACATACACATGAATACTGATTATAGGATTCAGTTTCCGTTTACAGACTCCTAAATACTCGTGTCTAAAACTGATAACAAAGTCAGACTACATTATTAACCCATTCAAAAAGGACAAAAATGTCACTCCAAAAATTTAGGCAATAAACAAAACCAAAGCAAGGTAGGACACAAACAGAACGGTATTGATGACCACTAGGAATTTACCTGAGTAATATTTAGACACAGAAAAAACAAACGCGGAACAGGTCACACTATCCCACTATAGTATTCAAACGACAATGCAGATTTAATTGGTCAGTTGTTAGTGTAACTGTAAATTATCATTGATACTGAGTGCAAACTAGTTGTATCTCAAATCAACACACACACTTAGACATCTGAACATCTTATCCATACATTAAAATAATATCTTTATACAATGAGTAATACTTAACTAATCACAATCTGAGTTTTCTACACCGCGTGTCAAGTGAACGCAATGATATACCATAAAAAAGATTGAAAAACACGATTATTTATTGACTGGACAAAAACATAAACGTATAAATCAATGAATATTCGATATTAAAACCTTACACTGGCAGGTTTCACTCAGCATACATACTTGTCATCGGTATTTGAAGCAAAACCACCCTCCATCTTTTCGACAAGCTCGACGAATGGGATCTCATGAAGCGTGCAACACGAATAACTGGCTGGAACTTATTTCAAACAGCAAGAGCTAAGCAAGTGAGCTACTAAATCGCACATAACACATATCCCATAGATACAAAACTGAAATATGATTGAAGACTTTGTCGAACACTCACCTTAACCATCTGATCACGTCCACATGTAAGAATCTCAGGATCTGCCGATGACGCAGAGGCGCTTGAGCGCCATACAATATCACAGATATCCGTCTCATGAGCATAAAGGCGGGTCAACTGTACGATGCTTGGAGTTGAAGTAATATCCGACGGCTTAAATGTATAAACACACACAATTCCCTTTTTGTACCCAACAGCAACGCGCGAAATGGAAGGAACTGTCGCAGATTTCTCCCATGCGCACATCACAACAGAATCGCTTTCAAATTTTTCAGATACATAGTAAGATTTGCTTGTCTCACAGTCAACAACCCAAACTAAAAGCAACCCTTTGTCTGTGCCCACGAAGTTGTACGTCTCATTTGCAGAGTAGGAGAAACAGCTGACAGCTGTTGGGTTGATATTTTCCCACACATTTTGTATATTAAACTCAGTCTCCAGCATCCATTCTTGACTGAAATATTTCCAACGTCGGACCAAACCATCAAAACCACAAGAAACTACACGCCCACAAGCACACTCATCAAACGTTACTGCCGATATCTTGTCTTGATGGGGTACTATCTGGCCCACGCAAATCCACGAGTAGTGCTGTCCATTTTTCAAGTTCGTTTCTTGTTTAATCATGAAAACGTGTATATAAGAACGAGACGAAAATGCAACAAAAGCACGTCCTCCATTGTTATGAGCTTGCCAATTTGTGACAGCCACTACGTTTGACTGGAACCAGTCTTGTGAACCTGTCAGAACATATTTGGCGATTTCGCGATATTCCTGAATTACGTAAATTAGTGTCACACCGAACTTACCATTAGAGCTAATGTAACTGTAATAATTATTTGCTATAGTAGTATGTGTATTTCCCAATCACAAAATTGCAGGAACTCAACCACAAACAGAGGTATGAACCTAGGAATTTGAATTAGGCGGAACTATATTTAAATTCAAATGACAAATATATTAACAAACAACAGTAAGTATTCATACAATAATAATAATTTATAATAACACAGAGATAGAAATTGCCAATCACTACATCCGCCACATTTCGAATGTCTCCTTGTGTATTTTTAATGATGTCTACAATATCCAATATCGTTTTTACGAGCTAGTGTAAACCAATTTGATTTCTTTGTGCTCGCTTCTTGATTGTGAGGTAGAGGTTCCTAATCTTCGGTAAACGTCTGCGTAGCTCGTCCCGCCACTCGACTGCCGTAGCTTTGGCTGACTCCAAAAGGAGTAGTGCAGGGATTAATTATATGTAGTTTGTAGTATGAGGTGTGTTAAGACTGTTACTACTATGAATGGAGTTGATCCTTTCACCAGTTGATCCTTCGGTATCGTCGTCAATAGGAAAGATAATAATAATAGATATAATCAGTGAAGGTATTCAGACTAACAGACAGAAAAAGAATAAGAAAACGTAACAACAGTCAGTCAACCGGTATATATATATACCAGTAATAATGATAATAATAATAGGTGTAGTTAAAGCTGTCAGGAGAGTAAGACTGAAGAGAATGTAAAG
Organism: Trichobilharzia szidati; assembly: GCA_944472155.2. Taxonomy (NCBI): domain Eukaryota; kingdom Metazoa; phylum Platyhelminthes; class Trematoda; order Strigeidida; family Schistosomatidae; genus Trichobilharzia; species Trichobilharzia szidati. The sequence continues at coordinate 20,315,246 of OX235279.1, read as the reverse complement.
AAGTAAAACGACCATTTTAACTGCCTACCTTTGAATGGTGTGTGCGATTTTAAGGGGATAGGCCATTTGGATGAAGTCCTGGTGTCGCTGCATGGTTGTCCAGCCTTCGCTTAAAGACGTCCCCAGACGGTGCCATAGCTACATCTGCCGGTAAGGAATCCCAGTGACGGCAAACCCGCGGGGAAAAGAAGTGAGAGCCCACCCGGGTCCTTACTCTCTGATGAGCTATCCTTCTAGGACTTCCACGAGGTAACCTATACCTACTCAATGGCAGAACACCTTTGTTTGGGTGATTCTGATCATTTGTTATTTTGTAGGCAGTAATTAAATTCCCCCTCAGACGATGGTAACTAACTGTGAATAGGCCTAATTTCTTCAACCTTTCATCATATGGTTTATTTTGCTTTTCACTTTTTCTGATCTTCCTAATGAATTTCATAGGATAGTTAGTTATTTGACATCAACGCTACTTCTTCTTTTTCTGTCTGTTTTATTTCATCATTTAGGTCTTTTCTTGTACTACTTAGTGCTACTGCTCGGTTTGTTAGACGCCTAACTTAACTAAGCCTGGCATAACAGATAACTACGGATGAGATGAATTAAAGTTTATTAGCAGAATGCGTTGGTGTCTAGTTTACCTTCTTCTATTCGTTTTATTTTACACTCTAACATCACAGCTAATTCTCCTTGTTTATTTTGCGATTCAAATGTGAATTTTATTCCCTCTACTAGTGAGTTTATATGTGTCAAGACGCTAGAGGGAGATATGCTGTGTTTTTAACACTGTGTGTGAAAGTGTCATCCACATATCTCCACCATAGTTTTGAAGTAGGATAAAGTGAATGTATTAAGAGCGTTTAATTAAAATTTAATTGGTGGATGGTGACTAGAAGTGGAATCCAGTCCAGGATAACGCGCATTTCGTCCTATTTGCAACTCGTCAGTTGGCTGGATGTACCTGCATTCCCCAGTGAGTCAGTGATGATGTTCCCACCACGGAGGCTCTGACCCAGTGCCCATAGTTTCAAACGCCAAAGTGTCAACGGGAAAATCTAAAATTCAATTGAATTATTACTATGAACCGTTGCACAAGAGGTGGGGTGGCTCTCGTGGCCCAAGTCGTCTAGTGGATAACGCTTTGGCTGGTGTTTGAAACTATGGGCATTGGTTTGGAGCCTCCGTGGTGGGAACATCATCACTGACTCACTGGGGAATGCAGGTACATCCAGCCAACTGACGAGTTGCAAATAGGACGAAATGCGCGTTATCCTGGACTGGATTCCACTGCTAGTCACCATCCACCAATTCAATTCTAAGTCAACATTAAGCCACATAATAAATCTGCATTACTGCTAACTTTTCTGGGGTGTATAGCCCAAGTCCTCCACAAGGTCTTGGCTTGTTGTTATCTCTATTGTCAGTGAAATACCCGACTGACTGACTGACTGACTTCCACAGGGTGTTTATTTATTGCACAGCGCACTTCTCTCCTGTTTTACTTTTGTTCTGTTACAAAATGTAAATTGTCATCTGTTAAAGTTAGAATTGTTGTTGTTGTTGTTTTAAATTCCTTGTTTTATTCTAAAGTTGCTTTAGAAATGGTAATTAGTTGATTTTAGTAATTGACATAAATGTCATTAACATTTTACAGGACCGTGGAGGAAAATCTTTGGGTCGCACCACAGAAGACCTATTTGACGAGGTCCCTAACCAAGATTCTATGCGTTTATCTGAGCCATTGAATACGCACAGAATTACCAGTAAGTTGATTGTTCTCCTCCACACAATAAAAGTCTGTTGTTGTTTGAGATAACAGCTGCTGCTAAGGTCAATCAATTAGTTCATATTGTGGTTATACTGACGTTTACACACACTGTGGTGGTTGGTTGCAGTTTGTTTGTCTTCCGTAGATTGATTGACCATTATTAATGACCATAGTGACTCTGGCATTGTGTTGTTTTTTGAGGCGATCGGAAACAGATTTGTGATAAGTAAGCGTGTGTTATCTGAATTTGAAAATAAAAAGCGTTTATTTTTAATAACAATTTAATCAGTCTGGAACTGGATCGTTCATTCATTGAGTATTTTATGAACGCGCTTCACTTAACTCGCTAACTAGAAGTATGGGAGATGAGATTAGAAGTATCCATCCATTCCAATCATCAAGGCTTTTGAAGAATAAGTGTATACTAATAAGAATGACAATGATAGTAAGATTAGACTAGGGGTTGTTATTGTCTCAACGTGTGAAACACAATGTGAGGAGGAGGCGGGTTGTAGAGGAATCTGTGCCACGTTACATTGATTTAGTATGCGTGACACTGTTACAATAGACATTGAAGATGGGGTGAAGGCAGATCTCTTCTTATAAGTCAGGCGAAAATTTTGATCCAACAGACAACGAATGGTTCTGAAATAGTTCATTACTGACCTCACCCTATAGAGTGGGGGGGGTCATCATTCTATAACAGACTTACACACCTGTTTTAAACTCAAAAGAAGTAATAGTTGTGCCATGTGTAATGTTTATGTAATCACCATGTTTCACCGTGTTAGCAATTTTTCATTGAGATCCTCTGTTCCCTTTGGTTAGACACATTGTTAATTGTGAGTTGTGAAGCAGCAGTGTCGCCCTGCATTTCTCAGAGGAGGAGAGAATTTGTTGACAACGGCATCTTTTCCATAAAAGGAAAACCCACCTTATTTACAGTATGCTTTTATTCAATCAAACGGGTGTACAAAGTTTAGTTGAACTGGTATGAGTGAACATATCTGGTCAATGTTCTTTATCAAGCCGAGTGTGTGACTCATCGAGCCAGTTGAAAGCACTTGGTTTAGCATTATTACAGATTGTTTCTTTGAGAAAGAAAGAAAGAAAGGAGAAATGATTTCTAATAGTCCTATCGAAATTTATTGAAGGGACTAGGTTGTTTTAAATGATCGAAAAAGCCACCAAAGACATGCTCTACCATAGACGCCTCAACATTGCACAAGTGATAACGTCACATTCCGTGTTGTGTGTGTGTGTGGATGCATACATTGGCAGGAGGAGTAATGGTGTCTTGCTTGCATGTAAGGGTGAGAGAACATACATACATATACCTAAATGGCTTGAAAAATAGTTGAACTGTGAAACCTCGATAGATGTACGTGGCTGATAACCTATTGAAGTGTATGTATACATATATACATATGCTTGTTTAAGTTGACGTCATTCGTCTCCCATTTTAGATGGGCTGTCATCACCGACGCCATCGGCAGGTTCGTTGCATTCATTGTGTCGTCAGCTGCGTATTGCAACTCCAAGATCATCAGTGTTCGAAGGATGGACTATTATTCTTACTGGTGGTGGTGGTGCTAGAAGTGAGTTTATAGGTTCGTTTCTACCAATCTACTCGTCGATGTTTACTTTGCATTAGTGGACACATTTTTTTCTAAATTCCTATAGCCTAAAGTAGTAGGCACTTATAAAAGTCGTGGAAAATACCCATCGGAACATTAGATGATTGAAAAGAACAAGAAGTTCAGCAACGATGGCGATCTTTTCGGAGATTTCATTCTCAAAAGCAGCTGTGCAGTCGCATTTGTATAGATTAGTTTGCATGGATACAGTTATTATATGTTCAATTCCACATAGTAACTAAGGTGGTAATAATTTTCCAACTTGATATGAAAGTTTGAAGGTACGAATATAGAAGATTACAAGGGGCTTAGAGACAAGATTGCATAGGATTAGAAAACAGTTACAACGTGTGCAAAATTAATATTTGATAACTGGATAAATAATTTTAAAGGCGAATAAATTGTGATAATTATTTTCAACTTGATATGAATTACGAGAAGCTTAGAGACAAAAGTTACGCAGGGATAGAAGGAATTACAGGTATGAACAAAATGAGCATGGAAACAAATTGAAAATTTTCAACTTGAAATGTAAGTTAGGAGGTGTGTGTGAATATAGATTACAAGAGGCATAGAAACAACAACAAAAATTACACCGGATTAGAATATAATTTTAAAATGGTTGTTCTAAACGGGATTACAAGTGTGATCAGGAGGAGCATGGAAACAAACTTAAAATAACTGATTTTATAACTGAAAAAATTGGGATGAATTGAATGAAGACAAAGAGAGAAAATTACACAGAGAGAGAGAGAGCAAAACAACGAAAAAAAACTGAAGGCCAAGGGAACATACCGAACTAGGTTCGTGGTAGTTGTAAAGGCTGGACTAGTTTCTTTTTAACACATAGCCCTGGCTTTTCGATGCATTTGGCGAGAGCTTCCCGATTACAAACAAGTCGGAAACACACTGACTGCCTTTGGTAGATTTTTGTTTACTTTGTAAATGACTCTGAATGATGAGTCAGTTGAGATCCTGTGACAGGTATTGACGAGATGTTCAGTTATTGCGCTTCTTTTTGAACCACTGCCTCCTCTTTTTGGAGCCATGCTGGATGATTTTCTCTAAGACGTTTTGATAAGACATGCATAGAACGACCTAGTTCCGCAAGAGCAGTTGAACTGATATATACATATATGAACATTGAAGTGGTCATATGCGGAAGTCTGTCCTTCCCGTTGGTCCGAAGTAGTGGGCGGCTAGAGAATATCACTCTTAGAGTTGCTGCCTTATAAAAGTGGTGGTATTTTCGGGTAACCACCTAGGTGGATCATTTGTTGTTCACGTGACGATTTTATTGAACAACCGATTGTTACACCATCAAAGGTTCGCTGTCGTTACGTTACGTTAGGTGCCTGTGGCAACTGATCTTTCAGGTGGGTTTTGTCTGAGACATCATACTGCTGATTGGCCTTTAAGTGTTAGGCTAAACCTGAGATAGACCTCAAAATTACCACACTTAGTAAAATCTTCACCACCTTATAACCTTGGCAGTACACTCTATCTAACGTGTAAGTACTGACGAACGGAATTAGAGTAAAAAGACTTGAGACGCGGGAAGTGTGTCTGGGGACGTAGTTTTATTTTACACAAATGAAATATCAAATTTAATAAATATAAAGGTGTTATACAACGTATTTGTGGTTTTGCTTAGTAGTAGGCTTGGAGAGTGCTCTGAATGAAAGCACAACAAGAGGAGAGAGCGAACCTAGTATGTACAGGAGAGTCAGAAATCACAAGATGAAGTAGAGCCAAAAAGTGAGTGAGTGCGTTGAAACAGAAGTTCAAAGGTTCAATTTACACTACAGACCCGAGACTTTATCAAATATGACTCAGAATTTAAAAAAACTTGCGGTGGCCTTGCTGTATTTTCGCCGTTTTTTATCCTTTTCTAAAAGCGATATGAAGTGTAATAAATGAGATGCTTTGATGATGTTTTAGATACGCTTTAGTACGCTTACGTGGGTTTTTTTTCGCGGAAATTTACCACTTTCTTTTTTTTCATAGGTAATAATAGTCCAACGGCGGATTCCGTTGATGTCAGTCTAATAGAAGAATTGATCGTTGCTTGTGGTGGAGAAATTGCGGTGGAGATAACACCGTCTTTTCTCGATAGACAACGACAGCAAAATCGGCATATAGCTTTAGTTTCAACGGAATGCTGTCGTACAACGGTATACTTGCAAGCGCTTGCCACGCTGGGCAGTATCCCAATACTCTGCACTGAATGGCTTCTGGATGCATGTCGAGAAGATGTGATGACATCAAGTGAAGAGTGTCGTAATTGGCCTCTCCACTTATTGCTCACATATCCTGGGCGCTATGAATTGCCCAGGGGATTCATATCTGGATCCTTGGAACCAGTTAGTTGGTGAGTTTTGATCATTTTTTGGATCAATAATATTGATGCGTAAAAGTTTTTTTATAAACCTGGAAACTAATGTTTCTTATTTAACATTACACATACACTAATATATGTGTAAAACTTGGACACTGTGGTGGTAGTAAGTAATTCCATATTAGTTTGTTTATTAGGTATATCACACGGTCAGTGAAACAGTATTAGTATTTACTGGATGACAAAGTTCCGAACATAATTCACTATTGTTCATGATCATTTCATCAATTATAATCACACGACTTCGAAACTTGAGTTTCATGGTTTTCTATGTCCTCTCCTATTTGTCGTCGTAGGCGTGGTAGTAGAATTTTCCAGATATCTGTGTGGACAGGTGTTGAATCATTCCTGTTACATGTATTTGCAGTTGATTCGATAAACAAAGCTTCTGTTATCAATCTCTCCCTCCCTCTATTCACCCTGTGACATTAGATTTCAAAAGTGTCATCATATACCATCCAGCCTATTGTATGTTTGTGTGTATTTGCATGTAGTGCTTGCGATAGCTGCTGAACTTTTCTCTAGATTTCTTATCTTATTCGGGTCAACTAATCTAGATTTTGCTAGGTTTTTATGTTCAACTAGTCTAACTCACTGCCACTGTTCTACTACTTTGGCGTATGTATTTGACGTGACAATCATAGCAGACAGGATATTAGATCCTTTAACCGGCAAAGCTTGTTTCTAATTGAGTTTGAATTCCAGCCACCTTTATTACTGCGAATACGTGTAATAGGGATGATTCAACACTTGTCCAGCCAGATATCTGGAAAATTCTACTACCACGCCTACGACGACAAATAGGAGAGGACTAAGAAGACAATACAACTCAAGTTTCGAAGTCGTGTGATTATAATTGATGAAATGATTATGAACAATAAAGAATTGTGTTCGGAACTTTGTCATCCAGTAAATACTAATACTGTTTCACTGACCGTGTGATATACCTAATAAACAAATGAATATGGAATTGCACATACACGTTTTGCTAAGGATTGCTTGTGAACCCTCCGTCTTGACCTTTTTTTGAAACAGTTTTGTTAGCTTCTTGATATCACTTCAGGTGGCTAAATTAGTTTCAAATAACCCTGAAAGATTGTGCTGTTTTTTTATAGTGATATAATGATAAGTCGATGCTTCCTAGCTTCTATTAATATTCACCTGTAACAGCAGTGTGTTGCTAACTGGTTTCTTCAGTGTTTCATTTATCCTCTTCGGTGGTGTACAGATAGGCAGGTGGAGATTGTCGATTTATTCTTCGTGTGTGTGTGTTACAGACTATTATGATTATTTTGATTGTGGACACGGATTGACACTCATAATCTTGATATCCCTGATTTCTTTTACGATGCTTTTAAATAAATCATTGAAAAAGAGATTCTCTTTAGAGTAGCATTATACTGCACATGTTTTCTGAAATAATAATAATAAGGAATATTTGTCTGCAAACATGTATTCTCCTTAGTAGTTGTGTGTAACGACAGAAGACCAAAGTCACGCAACAGATCGTCTATTTAGGAAATCAACACATTTTTATCGATTTTGTTGTACATTATTATTATAGATTATTGTTAGCAGACAAACACAGTCTTCTGATTGATGGTTGTTTCTCACTGAACGTTAGTTAATCTTTCATCTCTTTGTGGCTGTTTCTTCAAGGTCAGATCATCTGTGTATCTGCTAACTGTATCCGCCTACGCAAACAAAGTCTTCTGTGATTGGTTGTTGACTCGGTCTTTGTTCTTGTTCTTTTCTCATGAGCAATATTTGGGGACATAAACATTGACGTAAATTACTGTCTACTAATTTTGGCCTAGCAGACAACTCTCACCACAGTAGTACTTTAAATTTTATATTTTCTGGTTTAAAGAGTGTTTGAAGGGGTTGTATATTGCATATTGAAATTGCTCTGAAAGCTATTTATTTTGAATAGATCAATAACAAACAACTCAAGGATCAGATGAGAATACAACACACCTTCATTTTATTTAGGTCGGCATCTTTCCAACCACTGACAAATTGAATAATAGACGTTAACAGTTTTACTACAATTTTCAGATAACCTTTTAAGTACATTAGAGATAAAATGTGCAATAATAATAATAATAACAATAATAAACAGCCAATATGGTATTTGGATGAATTTTCTACGTTAAGTTAGTGAAATGTTTTAAATTGGTGCTATACTTGTAACAACAGAAGGCAAGAGTCAGGCAACAAATCATTTATTAAGGAAATCAACGCATATTTATATATTTTCATGTACATTACTATGAATATTTAAGCAAACAAACACAGTCTTCCGATTGGTTGTTTCTCACGTAAAGTTAATCTTTCATCTATTTGTGACTGTTTCTTGAATGTCAAATCCTCTATATGTTAACTGCATCCGCCTACGCAAAGTCAATCTTTGTTCACATTTTCTCACGACAAATCTTGGGAACGTAAATATTGACGTAAATTACTGTCTACCAATTTGGCTAGTAGACAGCTCTCACCACATACTTATCAATGTAATATGACCAAAGTTTCTCGCATAAAGCAGCAATGAGCGGGAATCAACAACATATTGTGGTATATATAAATTATAACATTATAAAAGTGTTAATGTGAACGAATGGAATCTGAACAAAGTGAATTGTGAGTTTAGCTCATTTGCTTAGATATCAAGCATATTGAAGCATAACGTTTTGGTAAATGGTGATGTGACTAATTAAGCAAGTAACCTAAATGACTTTAGCGACTCAGGCAGGGATTGACTTGTTACCAGTGAATAATATCTTGTTGCTTTAGGATATGCAGATGATATATATATATTTATATATAGTCCTGCTCCCCGGTGAAGACGCTGACAAAATAGAGCTCGAGTCCTCTGAACACCTTGTTGAGCAGCAGTAATCTCCGAATGAAGCGATCGGTGGGACGTGTTGACCACTTGACTTAATCAGGGAGTTGTATCAGCCAGCCCCAGCGGATTGTTGACTGACGAAGTCTCAGCACGGATACACAAGCCTCATTATTCGACATATGCACCAGCTTATGCCATCTCTGGAATAGACGTGTGATATCCGGCTGACTGGCCGTCTACCAAAAGGGTGTTTGTACTGCTCAGGTGTTCGCTCTGTCGTCCTTTATGTCTGGCTGTAAGACATGGCCATTAAAAGTGGAAAACATGAAAATGTTGGCTAGCTGTCTTCGTATTCTTCTTCCAATGCATCTGCGTTTTGCAGCTATACAGTTGGTAGTAACAAAGGAATAACTAACATGTGTCGACTTTTGACTGAACCCTGACGAATTTGCTGTTAAACACTTCATGCAATTCTCTTCCCATTAATAAACTTGAACAAAGCAAGAACAACAATTGTACCAGAAGATGATATGAGCTCATCTTTTATTATTATTATTTCGAGGATTCTTCTCAACTGGTTACCGGAAAGAGACAGTGGTGAATCTTGCACTGCACTTTTATGAGTCATCCTTTTTCCTGTTTAGAAAACTCTACTCTCTCATCTAAACATGACTCACACTACCTTGTTCTTTTCTTTCCTTTTTTCTATTGACTATTAGATAAAACACTTTCTTTAGTTACGTAATCCACGTTTTTGTTATGCTCTTTCTAGCTAAACCTTGTTTCTATACATATATATATATATATATATATATGCAACTCTGTTTTTTGTTCCCAAGCCTAATTGTCTAATTATTCTATAAATAGTCAGTGTGTCTGTAACTCTTAATTAGTTAAATCATTCCGGACTAATGTTACTTTTACTTCCTACCAACCAATTACTCCTTGTGACCGTGGAAAAGTATGTTCAAATCTTCAATGCGATTCATATTTTTTATCGTTCAGGTTGTAATCGAACTGGCTGTTGTTTGGTACACAGCAGTTAATCTGTTTGTATGTGTGTGATTTCTTAATTCGTCTGTTAATTCTCTCTCTGCAATGTTGTTGTATTTATTGATTTATCGATTCATTTATTTGTTTTTCCCTATTTTGTTTGTTCTGCTCTGTTAAGCTATTTAATTATCTCGATTTATAATATATTCAGGTCGTCTATTTCTGTGCGCTATCGTTCATGTGCATACGCAACAACTCCTCCACCTCCTTCTCCTTCATTGTTTGCTTTATGCGAAAAATGGGCAAGCACAGAAATCACTTTTTGTCTAGGTGCAATAGTTACCAATAATAGAGAAGATTTTGGATCCAATTGGCTGAATATTCTATCGATTGCATCTGGATTGATTCATGAAACAGCTGAAGAAGTTGGTTGGTCTTCGCCTAGTCGAATTCCAATAATCCCTGTATCTGAGGCAGGCGGACAGCTTTCAATCATGTTCCCGATAACCAGATGTAACTATGGATGTCAATCTGTTGAGAAAAGAGTAAATTTCGTTCTAGTCGACGAAACTGATGTAAGTGTTCAGTGTAGTGACACACGGTTATTTGCCTATCATCATCATCATCATGTATTTCACGCATGTCTAATGAACATTAGATTGACCTATATTTATTACCTAATTAATTTTTCTACTCATAATCATATATACTACACTTTAGTATTTCCACTTACTGTCAAACTTTAACACACGTAGAAAATCTGGTTGTTGTTCTTGTCTGTTTTGTAATTCATCTATGTTTATAAGCTTGATGCTGACGTCACAGGGTACCCGGATAAGCGCAGGTGGTACATACTATTCGAACTTCCAGATGGAGAGGATAATCGAAACACTTCACTGGGATCTTGAATGAGGGTCTCCGAAATACAGCAGACATCGATAGCTAGGCTTTCCAATGTTCTTACCAACCCTGCCTGTTGTCCGACTTTCATCAGCGTCCGAACATTGTAGGTGGCCAGCTTGAAGGCGGCACGTGGTTTCAGGATATCTGTGTTAGATTTGACATCGCATTGGGGACAACCACTTTGAAGGCTACTTACTCACTAACATCTCGAAATGGCACAGATAGGCTGGGAATCCAGACAAAGGCGAAAGGCTATCGAAGATGAAGAAGTCAAGGTTAGCAAAGGTAAAATACAGGAGTGTATGTATAAAAATATAAAAAGTAAAGTTGGAAAGACATAAGTTACTTGCAACATCATTATTGCTTGAAAGCATTGTTACGAGCACATGATAAGTTTCACTGATAGTTTGTTGCTTCATTTGATTTATTGTGTGAGGGCTGAAATACTTGCTGCCCGAGGCGCCCAGACCGAAGCAGGTGGTTTTCTTAAGGGACCACCCCTCCGAGCCTTTGACTTGGAGTCTAATCCGCAAGGCAGCGGAGCAGCGTCAGGAGCTGCATTCCCATGGTTGCCGGTGACCCATATGGGTTCATACGCCATTTGATCCGATTGAATTCTGGAGCCCATGTACCCCATGGTAACTGCTTTTGGTCTAACCGCTATCCAAACAACCTTCCTGGCATGGTAGGACCTGCAGGGATATGAGTCTCAGCCAGTTTAGCTTTTAGGGTCAGTGCAGTATTCAAGCCCCACAACCACCACGGCAAGGTAACAGTTATCGGCCGGGTTAACACACGTGGAAAAACTGGTTGTTGTCTTTGTTGTTATTGTTGTCTATTGTGTAATTCATCTATATTCTCATTTATCTGTTTATGCATATTTATTTTTATTTTGTAGATCACTCTGTCGCAGTTGGCATACATGAGAACATTACCTGTTGTACTGGTCACATCCGAGTATTTCATTCAGTCGTTAATCCGTGGATATTTAGAAAATCCAAAGTCTTCATCATATTTCTCACCAAGTGCTCATAGACACGAAGTTTGAATCACATTTTTATAACAATAATAAGAATAATACGTACAGTTATTATTAGTATAGCAGTAATCCATTACACAGTCTTTCAATTTCGGTTTGCTCTTTTTTGGGCATTTAGTCTACCTTATATGAAGAAATCCTTGCCTTTATTATTCATAAGAAACTTGATTTTGTTATTATTATTATTATCATCTCACATTATTTATAATTGTACACCGTAGTTGTGGTTGTTGTTGTTGTTGTTTGATTTGTGAACTTCGTCTTTTCTTCGTCTTTTTCATTCCCCTCTCTGTTGTGTACTGTCAGTCGATTGTTGTTGTTGTTGTTGTTGTTGTTGTTGTTGTTGTTGTTGTGTATATCCAACTTATCTCGGCTAAGTAAGAGTGTTAAACCGTCGTAGTATTGTTGTTTCTTGTATAGCTAGCTAGCTTGTAACGTGAACTCTACTATTATGTATATATATTATATGTGTATATCTGTATTGAATATTCCCATATTTTATTCAGAAGAAAAAAATATTTAGACCGAACAATTGTGGTTTCAATAAATTCTTCCTTCTTCAGGCTGCTCTACAATTATAAATCCATTAATTAATTTAAGCATACAATAGCCAGCCAGTCAGTCAGTCAGTAAAGGCAAATTAGAATCATATGAGAAAGTGTATTGTGGAACAAGTATAAGTAAGACGGATGGGATGGAACAATAGTCAGTTAGTTTTATTTAATATGCACGGTCACTGAGAACATGGGACAAAATGAGATGCAGTAATTTAATTTAATGATGTGTGTGTGTGTGTATACAATATAAATATAGTCAACAGAAAAATACAGGTTTCGAGATTGAGTGTGATCAGGGTGTGTGAGAGACAATATGAAAATAAACCAACGAATGTGGCTGTCTAGACATAAGTTCAAGGTTGAAAATAACGACAATAAGAATGAATGTCAAATAATAATAATAATGATGATAATGAATATAATGAAGTGGAATGAACAGGATTTTGTAAATACGATAACAAGTTAGAAAAGCACTGCTCAAACCTAAGGTAATAAAATCATAACAAAGGTCATGAAATCAGAAAATTCGAAAATGAACGTTTGTCAATGAATCAGTAATAGAAGAAGAAGAAAATTGTGAAAGGAATTTATTGTGTTAATGTTTATGGAGGATTTGTTGGCTTTATTGTAGGCCAAGGTAAACATAGAGGTTGAATATACTTCTTCTGTATGCAAAGACATGGTCTTCTGGTATTAATTGCAACCGCTTCAGCTACTGATAGAAGACGTAGTCGAGCTCCTCTAGATAAATTACTAGGAACGCAGTAAATAACTGAGAACACCTGGTCAAGTTTTATCTGGTGTCCAGTATCTACCAAGTGGGCTAAGATTGCACTATTTACGCATTTGGTTACAGGTATATGTTGACGCGCGCGCATGGATAAATCCCTCTGAGTAAGGCCAATGTAACTAGCTCCACATGAGCAATTGAATTCGTAGATACACATTGATGAAGCCATCTTTGGTAATTTATCCTTGACTTGCTGTGTGAGTACTGGTTTAGTTGAGAAGTTGAGTACCAGTTTAGCTGCAGGAAATGTTCTATCTACTGCTCTCTTAAGTCGACATTTTAGAATGTCAGCTGGATTTATAATTGTAGAGCCTGAAGAAGGAAGAATTTATAGAAAACACAGTTGTTCTCTCTAAATATTTTCTTCTCAGTATATGTATGTGTATGTATTGAAGCTCCATATATGAATTTGAACCGATTAGACATAGTTAACAAGCAACATAGCTGTGTATATTTTTTTCTGAAAAATATATTTGAGACTTTTCATTGTTAATTTCATGTTAATTTTTTGCTTCCAAAAAAGAAGTGAATGCCTCGATCCGTTGATGTGTTGTGCTTTGCCCCATTTCAACAAGCCGCATCGTTTTAGCCTTTTTTCCTGTATTGTTGCTCACGCTTTTGTTTTTGTCTTTCCATCGACTGGAGATGGATTGCTCGATCAAGTATGGCCGAGAGAAGAAGAAGAAGAAGTAGAGGAAATGGAGGGCGAATTGATCAGTTTTGTTCTGGTGTTGTTCCGCTTTTTTTTAGTGTGGTGGCAGCTGTGTGTGAGAAAGATGGAATAAAGTAGTAAACTAGTATAAATACCCAGTGTCACGTACGTCGCAATGATACTTACTGGTTCGTGCAACTTGACTCTAGAATGCGCGCCTCCACAACAGAAATGCGCCTACAACCAACCAGTCAGTGTGAAATTTCCCCCACCCCACTGAGATAGATAGATAGATAAACAGACAGACAAACACGAAAGTCAGACTGGAAAAACGACGACGACCTGAGTGACACCGACAACCTTCATTGGACCTCACTGGTCACGACTTCTCACTAGAACTGCAGGAAGCTCCAACCTGTAGCAAGTCACTAGCGAGCATCGAATCCCAGTGGGTGCGTACTGCCGATGATTCCTAAACTAGGATGAAACAGCAGCTGTCCAGTACTCCCTGGTTTTCAATGGTTCTCTAACTGATATCAGTCCGTGATCAACTCGTAAAACATGACTAATCCTTACAAACCAAACTATAGAAAACTATACTATGTGTATATTTGAACATTCTATTTCATGTCGTTTAATGTGAACTGAAATCACACACACGCTCAGTGACTGATTGGTTAACGAATATACACTGTGTAAAGCTATAAATGAAAATAGCTGTTTGATCACTTGAAAATATACCTTGGCTTCGGTCTCTTGCCTTCTGCTGTTGCATTACTACTAGGTACTCTCACTCTGTTATGCACACTAAAGTAGTGAACGAGTGTTGTAGTTTGAAAGCAGCATAGATATTGTGTTTTTTAATTGTATTTGAAGCGTATACACTGACTGACTGACTGACTGGCTGGCTGGTTAGCTCCTATAGTCAAGACAGACAAAATGCACTTCTGTGATAATAATCGTAATAAGTGAGTATGTTTATGTGTTGTGGCACATATATTTTCTGCTTAATTCTGAGAATTTTCTGTTTCCTAATCATCAGTTGGCTACAGCTCTGAAATCCGCTCTACTTATCAATCAGGCTAGCAGCAGATGGTAATTAATCTGAGAGTGACCGTCACACAAGATGTGTTACCCACTTACTTACTGCTCATTGTCTAAATCTAAACCTTTATTCTAATTCACAGGTTGTTCGAAGTCCTCATGATGAAGACGATACGGTGTGTATTAGTAGAGGAAGGTTAGAAGACAAGAGACTCGGTAACGGAATGTTTATTTGTAATTCGATGTTTCTATGTGTGGAGGTTATGTAGGCCTTATATGATGAAGACGAACACTTGCACAGACCTTCCGTGTTGTGTGTGTTACTTCTGCCCTTCCTTCCTTCGTGTATTGTTTTTCTTTGTCTTCTTTTCGTAACTACCATGTTTTTCCGCAATGCTGGTTGATCATTTGCTCTCCTCTTTGACTCCAAATCTATCTCTCCGCTACTTGATATTTTTGGTGCCGATGATGAACGTCTCTTTACATGTTACTACTGGTAAGATTTGTGAGTAGCACACGTGGCGTCACAGTAGCAGGCAGTCGAACTGAGTTTTCACACTCAAGAATAATTACACGGCAACTTTGTCATTTTTACAGATAATAACTGACTATGGGTGGTGATAGGAAGTGACACAAATTATATTAATAATACACCCTATCAGGGCTAATCAGTGCGGTGCGTTGTTCATTACTCATACGCAAATCTCAAGCTTTTGAGATAGAACTAAGAGAGTTAAGTTTTGGCCTTAGTGTGCTGAAGTCGTGGTGTTTGAAGTAACCTATCGAGAGTCTCTTCAGTTTCGTACTACCTTTCGTTTTATAAATGGCTTTCTATGTGGGGAAACTGCCAGTGTTTGGAGTGGAATGGCAGTATCTAAGCATGTGCTCGAGTTCTGGTAGAAGATGCTCAGAGCTCTCGATAGGTCATCAGTAGTGAACTTTTCACCGCATTCAGAGGATCTTACCAGTGATTTTACGAAAGCCCAGTCTGCCTAATGTCAACCGCTCTAATCTATGTGACTGTAATATACTTTTCGACTGCTCGAGATATATGAATGACGAAAAATACCCATTTATTCATAAGTAAAAACACAGTTTTTTGTTCAGCGAAGAAATTTCTTTTCAACGACTTCATTTTCAAGCTGTACAGTCGTATTTATATTACAGAAACGGTTATTAAGTGGCACTAAATAATTGCTCAGTCAATATACATATATGTGATAAGAATAACGATAATTAAAATGTTATAAGGGGTACAGTTGAAGTGGACAAATTACAAAATTATTCAAGGTGTTTTATAAGTGAATTGAAATCAAAAATGTTTTAAAAATGTCAAGTGTTGTCTAAAAATTTTAAAAAAATTAGGAGTACGATTGCGATAAGAATGAAGATGTGAAGTGAAGTGGAAAGAATTCAAGTGGTAAAAATAAAATAAAGTAAAAACTAGAAAGAGCATTACTACGACCAAGGTAAAGAAAGGGGTTTGACAAAACGTTTTTGAACACATAATTTAGGTTTCTGTTCATGTATAGCTAAAGCTTCGGCTTATGCATAAGTGAAGAAAACGTAAACTTTTGGATCGATTCGATTTTGTCATGTAGATAACTTTGAAAGATGAATCACGTGGGGCTAAATTACCTGACTCTAACAGGTGATCACAAATAGACGACTTCGCAGTTCTACGTTCGCCTTTCATTAACCAGACTGGATAGTGTTCAGCTACACGTTTTCGGAGATCACGCTTACAACGTCCAATATAAACAGCTCGACAAGAGCAGGTAAAAGAGTAAATACACATAGATGTGGACAAAAGCGGTAATCTATCCTTGACGCATTGTCTAATCATATTACGGCTGGTAAAAACTAGTTGCAAGTCAGCTGCAGGAAAAGTACGTTTAATACATTTAGATAAACAATTTCTAATCAATTCCGAAATGGTGTCACCTTTGAATGCCAGACTCATAAACAGTTTCTTCTTTGGCACTGTAATTTGTCTAGGGGCGGATTCTTTCTTGATGTTACGTTCGATAAACCTTGTAGGATAACCATTGTTAAGGAGATTTGATCGAAGCTTATCTAGTTCACTATCGATTGTCTCTGTAGAGCAGATTTTACGAATTCTGGAGCATGAGGAATGAATAAGATTTCTCTTTCTCCCTAACGGTACCCAACTGTTGAAGTTAGTGTACTGCCCAGTGAATGTTGGCTTTCAGTAAATCGACCTTAACAGCGTGCCATTCTCTCTTCTATCTAGCTTAACATCAAGGAGGGTAAATGAGGAATTCGACTCTTCGTTGACCGTGAAAAGCAAAGATGGGTGAGAACCATTAAATATTCCAAGAAGTTCGGCAGTTGAAGAGTTTTCGTCACATACAATGAAGGTGTCATCTATATATCTTTTATACATAAACAAACTCTCGATGGTTTCCTCTAGTGGGCCATTGTCTAAGCTAGCCATGAATACGTCCGCTAAGAGCGGTCCTAAAGGAGACCCCATTGCGACTCCATCCCTTTGATTGTAGATGACATCATTAAATCTAAATTGCACATTCAGTGTGCATCTCAATAATAGTTGTTTAAGATATTCAGTTGGTAAGCCAATGTTCATGCTATTTGAATCAATATACTCGCATAGATAGCAGATAGTGTCTACTAGTGGTACATTTGTGAACAATGAACAAACATCTAGCGAAATCATATGCTTACCAGACACATTAATATCATCAACACAACTGACAAAGTCAAAAGTGTCGGAAAGACTATGTTTACATAGATTTAATCTCACTGGTTCCAGAATTTCCGCAAGCCATTTAGCGGTAGTGTGATACGGTGAATTCAGCATATCCAATACAGGTCGCAGAGGGACATCATCTTTTTGCACCTTTGGAAGACCATATAAACGAGGGATAGTTGAATCAGATGGTTTAAGCTGTTCAAACATATATGGAGTAATGATGCATTCTTGCTTCAATTTTGTCAAAGTTTTTGATAATTCTTTCTCAATATTCTCTGTCTTGTCTTTTTGATCAGGTGATTTTTGAAATTTTTCTTCATCACTCACGATGGTACATAACTTATTGACATAGTCATCACGATTAAGAATAACAATACCTGATCCTTTGTCTGGACGAATCAGTATTATATTTTTGTTGTTGAGTAATTCATTAAGCTGTCCTTTGTGTTCTTTTGATAACATTTGTCGTTGTCTGCCTTGCGTTCTTTGGTACTGGTAATAACAATGAAGTAATGCAGAACTAAATTGTTCAATGTCTTCACTAGATGTTGGACGCAAGTCATGTGTTTGATTCATGAGATTTTCAAACTGAACTTTTGTGTCTAATTCGTTAACTCTGGACGAAAAAGTAGAGAACTTCAGACCAAGAGATAGGATTTGCATTTGAATATCAGACAAAGATATGTTAGAATAGTTGAAAACGTATTTCTCTGGCGAATCCGGAAACTTGAAGTGAGATTCGATTGTTTTGCAACTTTTCAGTATATTTATTCTAACATCTTCAGATCTTTTCTTTATAACGTCAGAAATATAATCTTCGAACAGGCTACGTTCTGTCTCTGTTAGTTCAAACAACAAATGCATACGTTGAGATACGTTATTCTCAAGTTCTGGGAGACGTGTTTGTATGGCATCGATCAGGTTCAACGCATCACGTTTAAGAGTTCTACCGTTGGGATAAATGTGATTACGGCGTAAAATGTTCCAGTAAAATTTTGGATATTCACCATTCTTAATGCAGCTTTTGAGAGTATCAGAATTAGCATTCGCTTCCGCAAACTTGACAGAATATCGTAGAAACTCACTAAGTCCCTTTACTGTCAATCGGTCTTTGCACGCTTTTAAATCACGAAAAATATCCATTTATTCATAAGTAAAAACATAGTTTGTTGTTCAGCGAAGAAATTTCTTTTCAACGACTTCATTTTCAAGCTGTACAGTCGTATTTATATTACAGAAACGGTTATTAAGTGGCACTAAATAATTGCTCAGTGGCCTGTCTCAAGTTGTTTTCACAGATTTCAGCTTCACTTTGAAGGCCCCCTTGAACTGGATAATGGTCTCAGCTCACATCTGCTCCCATTCTCGACTTTGTATCTATCAGGATACCTGCGACTCCACTTCCTTCAACAGTATTCAGATGAAGTCTGTCTGCTTCGTGGCATCACCGTCAGGCGAAATCCATGCTTGTACACGCTGCATCCAATCACGAAATCATCGAAAGCGCATAAGTCTTCGAATAATTCTCTGTTCTCATTCATTTCTTAGAGTGAGAACCTCTCGACCCATGATAAGTTCTCTTATTGTATAATCTGCTCCCAATTCAACTGGCACTCATATCACCCATGAGGAGTTTGATGTCACCATTTGGGATATTGTCCATTACTGTTTGTAGTGGTCTGTGAAAATCCTTCCTCTTCTCTTGTTCCACGTTGTTTGTAGCACTGTGCGTAGTATTGGATAATTGTGACCTTCCTCCCTTCCTTCCTTTTCATTTGAATCTTGCTGTCGTAGTCCTGGATGAGGAGATTGGTTAACACTGCATTAGAGCTGTGGTTGACACTGGTGACTTCATTATAGACACTCCCTAGGTGTGTGCGTGGTTGTCGTTTGGGTGACCACACCGGAGTAGATTACTGACTCTCCGATTGACAATTTTGGCAGTCCCCATCCATTCCATTTGCTCTCGCACATACCCAACACTTCTATGCCAAGACTTCTCATTTCTTTAACTAACTGGGCAGCCTTCTCAGCCGACGTCGTACGTTGTACGGACATTCCAAGTACGCATTCTTATTCTTGCTTTCATCGAGAGAAGACACATTGGCTGGATAACTGGCTTACGGCAGTCGTTCTCGAGCATGCTGCATTAATTCACATTTCGGATTCGAGCGAAGAATAAGATTGTTATTTGAAGATTAGAAGTTCAGAATATTTACTGTGCACGGAAGTTTATCTAACGGTTCGATAGGTTAAGAGGTCTGGGGAACATAGCCACACGCCAACAATCCCCAATTTTAGGGGCATGGCACAAACGAGAAAACAAGAAAGCTAGTTAACTAATACGGATTAGATAAACACTGGCTACGTGGTTTCAGTGCGTGGACAAAATCTTGATTAAATAATCCGTGACTGTCATCTGTATACATGTTTCTAGACTCACTAACCACTATCTTTGGACCACTGGAAGACTTTAGGTAGGTTTTTGAGGAGGTGGTAGTCGTTTGGATAGGGTATGCAATGAGAGACACACGTGTGGTAATTAGAGATATTAGTATCTGTGTCTGATGCCGAAACTGTGTCTGTTATCTTCTGGTAAATATGCTTTGTCCTAGCTGTAGACTCTTTGCTATGCCAGCAAGGAATTGATCTGATATCACGCGTGCTATATGCATGATCCTAGGTGTTTCCGTTAACTGACGCTGGTGAGAATGCTAGTTGAGTCTGTTAGTAGGGACAGTGTTATTGTGAAAGTTATAATCGATATGCGTATTTGGCAATTTGTCACCAGAATAGGAATGAAGTCCTGATATCTGTTCAGGGTATTTATCTGTCTATGGCAGGGTTTGTGCGCAGATCGGCACATGCTCCCTACTGAATACACAAGACATATGAATGGGTTCTGTGGGCTTATTTGGCTTACTGAATGTAGTCTACAGCCAATGTTTAGCGGATTCTCCATAATATTCAGTTGATAGAACATTCACGGGGGCTCGCTAACATGTGTTTGCGTAGTGGATGAGCAGAATAATACCGATCGCCTCGTTGTGTTGTCTACTCGAGAACATTTAGGCCTAACTCTAGGAGCTTGGTCTATTATGATTGAATTTTTCTTAGTAAGATGGATTAGGGGCGCTTGCATCTCCATCATATCGATGGGCTTTCGTGCTCTTGGTCCGGACTTTAGTTTGGTCAATTCTGGCTGATTATGACTAACTCTTAGGCGACGTTATGAATTTTAGCGTTTCTACTTCTTTTACACCTTTGGCGCCTTATTTTGCTCCATGATACCTGTACCCTTTTCATGACGCCTAGCTATCTTTTATATCGTTACTTATCTATTGCTTCACTGTGGAATACCTGACGTATTAAATGTTTGGATTCTGTGTGGTTTGGGTTTTGATGTTTCATGTCTCGTGATGGTTTGCAAGCGTTGTACTTCGACGTTATTGTCGGTTTACTCGTCTATGTCTACCATTTCAGTGTCTGCCTGACTGTCTTTATATACTGCCTGACTAATATTCTTCTATGCCTGAGAAAATGTCCCATGTACACAGTCATCAGGCCTATCATTAGACGGAGTACTGCATGATACATCATCTACAGTTGTCCTGTTAGGGTTATCAGCATTCAGTGTTCCTGAGCGGCATCGTCTTTGGCATGGTATTAAATCAGCTCCAGCCCTAATGTTAGTATAGAGTGTTCAAGAGCCTATTGTCTTACCAGAGATCAAAAAATTTCCTTTTTTCTTCAACAAACCTAAACTTGAAAAGCTCTGAACGTGAGTGGTTTGCAGATTTCCTACGAAGACACAAAATCTGACAGTCTACCTTTAGTCATGAAGATTTAAGTTCGGCAATACGCTGGCTATCTGCCTTGAATGTTATAAACCAAGACATTGTATGAAGACATATCTTCTTAACAGCTTCTGCAGTCAAATTGTCAATTACGCGCTCGGATTTGATAAGTGATTCTAGACAGATGCTTTGTGATGTGTCACACAGTTGCGTGAGGAGCATAATGCTGTCAAACTTGCTCTGCAGGTCTGCTATTGATTTCTGAAGTGTTAGTAGATCATTTTTGGTACGAGCCACGTTATCTATCTATCAGTCCCTCCATTACATCAGATACCACAACTTCAGGTGTATCTGGAGACAAAGGTGTAAAATCGTCTGCGCAGCTGGGGCCTTAAGACGATTGGCGAGTATTAGGTGTTAGTCTCTTAACATTACTTACACGTTTGACAGACTTGAGCATTGCAGAGACAAGAATTTTCACATTTTCCGAGAAAAAGTCTTGAGGATATAAAAAGGACTGTTGTATTATCGAAGTATCAAAAGTAACAACAAACAGCTATACACTGGAAAATATAAAGTCAGACTTTCCTTTAACAGTACCTCTTGGGGATAAATCCTCAGTTTCAAGTGGTAAGAAAGGGTATCATAAGATTCCGGGTTGTAGATTCCACGAGCGAATACTATGTGTGGTTCCAGGTGACAGAATATAATTCTTGTTAAATGTGGATAATGTGAGAAACGCGGCTAATTTCTAAATGAACACAGAAAGATGATTCAGGTAGAAACAGAACACCTGTAGCGGAACAGCGGCCACAGGAAGCGGAAATATTTGAGGAATTTATAATCATATACGTACAGTTTGTTTGTTAGAAGGCATTGATGAAGAGCAAGGGCTTTTGAGGATATATCACCGACTAAGAGATGTAGTTGTGTTAGGAGTAGATTGTGTGAGAATTGCATCCATAATAACTCTGTAGCTTCATCTTTTGAGTTACATTTTAGCCCGTTTCATTTTATTTTATCCATCTTTGTTGTTAAGACCTCACAAGTGTTCCTCTATTTTGATGGCGGTGAGCATTATCTTTTCCATTAAATTATTACGGTTAATCTAATAAAAAGCCCCGAACTTAGTCACCTGTTAACCTGATGATTAATAGCACATCTCTGCTTGCTAAAGCAGGCACATAATGTGATAGTGAGTTGCACAGCTCGCCACTACGCCGCAAGCGTCGAGCTGCCTTGTCACTACCATCTAATGCGGCTGGAAATGAGAGCGAAAATATGCTGACAGATAGTAGTAGCATCACTCCCACAAACTCAGCACCTGGTTCTGACATGGATCCCCTCACTACACTGTGTGTACGTGTCACAAAACTTCAGATACCAAGTCCAGCTTCAACTCTTACTTCAGAAATAGGACAACTACAGCTTTCGATAGAAGATCTGAAGGCTAGGATACTGGAAATTAAGTGTAGTTAGGCTATGAATGCAGGATGTTCAGAAAATATGGCAAGTATATTTGAACTATCAGCACAGAAAAGTGACATAAAGTTGTGGGTTTGTGAATTTACACCCCTGAGTATCCTAAATAGAAGCATAAACGCTGGCGAACTTGACAGAGAATCAGTAACCAAGGTAGAAAACCTGATAAACTTCATCATAACAGAGCTCATCAAAAGACTAGGCACAAAATTATGTATGATAGCTTACAATGTACCGGGTAAGGAGTGGCTAAAGGAAGTTCAAGGCATCATACTTGGGGCGGTGAAAATGCCTGAATCTCAAACAAAGTGCCACAGACTGAAAAACAGTCAACACAATCACTGCTGCCCTATACACTTTCAGTTTAAAACGCAGGCAGAGGGTAAGAGATTCAGTAATCCGCAACGTGCTCTACCGCAGGGTGTAGTGACCCGTTTTATTACTCATCATCGCAGTATACTTTCACTATGTAATTGTACTTTGATTTGTTTATTACTCTAAATCTTGCATGTTAACAATTGATACTTTTGTACTCGCTCGATTTTTGAATCTTGATTGCTGCAATAATACACTATCGTATTCCTTCGCAAGTGCCTTTTGAATTACGTTGCGGATGTCGAGTAATCGCAACGTTAGGGCACAATCATAAACGCGAGGAAGTACTAAGATGTACGTGTATGCCAGTTTAATCAAAATTCAGCAGCAACAAGGCGACAAGCCAGGAACAAACCACATTGGTAGCGGATAAGGCAGTGATTTGAAGGCGCACTTCCAGTCACTTCACTAAACCTAGTCATAATAATAAGATATTGTAAGTCACCGGAATAGACAAATCCACATTCAACATGGTAAAACTCATGGCCTACTCCTCTCCAACCTCACGGAATAAGCTCCACAGAACATGACAACAGCCAAAGGCTTAATGGATTATAATCCCTCTCTTAATGTAACCCCATCACCCATTACTGTGGATCTAGATATATCTCTTGACAGCCCCTCGAAAGTCAACATCATCCTCTCATAGCTGTAATGCGAGAGTTAAAGAGGAATTCGGTCACAAATCATGCCGAAATACACCACTCACAACGGCAATTCCACTACATTCGTGAAACACTGAAAAGTATCGACGCCCGAATGGAGATAAGATATAAAATTATACTGATAACCACACTAATAGCAGAAATGGAGTTAGAATCTCCAAGAACAGTAACGCCAGCACATACTCGCATGGCATGCCATGTCACACTAAAGCCCACACTAATAACTGATGTAGTAACACCACCCCTCTAATTTTTACAAGGGATAATACTCACATTTCAGCTGCTAACCACTCTAGGTACTCAAAGTTTGATATACAAACCAACTCTGATAGAATACATTGCACAAGTCTGCTGGGAATTAGACCAGTGTAGGAATACATACAATGAAACCGATGTAAAGACACAGTACATCCGTTTGTCTGTTTTCGACACAGAACTCTGCACCGATGGGCAGCAGTTCAAGTCGCCACACTTCACGCAGCCCACAAAGCAAGAGAAGAAAGTAGAAGAAATGCAAAATAGAGATAGTAGACAGGGATATAAAACAAAAGCAATAGCAATTACGAAGAACAATATAGTTTACAGTTTACAATTTATTTAGGATAGTAGGCTATATGCCTGTGTTAATCCTTTCGATTTGTTACACACAGGAGGTCCAATCTCGCCTTGAATGAATCAACAGATGGCGCTGATACGACGTGTTCCAGTAGGGAGTTCCAATGGTTCACAATTCGATGAGAAAAACGGATCTCCATACGCAGACGATTCGACCGTGGTTTTTGAACCTTGAGGTGATGTCCTCGCAATTGGTTGGTGCTAGAAGGAAGAAATAAATTAGATAAATTTGGTCCAAAATCATTTCTTAGGATACGGTATGCTAGTATTAGGTCACTCCTAAGTCGTCTGTATGACACAGTGGTGGCACAGTGGTTAGGACTCTCGCCGACCATGCACACGGTTCGGGGTTCGATCCCCTACCGACGCACACCCGATATCTATGGTCGGCCTGCAAAATATGGGCTACCGATATCCATGCTGAAAATTCCATACTTGTACTGAAAATACGGTGTGGCATCAAGCTGTAATCAAAATAAAAATAAAATGACAGTGGAAATAAGCCCAGTCGACTTAACCTCTCCGCATATGAGAGGGTTGAGAAACCCTTTATTAGCCTAGTTCCTACTCTTTGCACCCTTTCTAATAAGTCTATTTCGTATTTGAAACACGGGCTCGCTGCCTGGATCCCATATTCCAAATGAGGTCTGATATAAGTCGGATATAATATACGAAATATTTCAGCGTCAAAGTTCGCAAAAGCCTTGCGTATGGCCCATAATATTCGAAAACCCTTAGTGGCTGCAGCTCTACAGATTGTTGCTGTTTTCAAGTCATGCTGCACAACCACTCCCAAGTCCTTGTAATCAGTGACCACTGGGAGAGTAATACCATTCATTGAGTAATCGTGCACGTGACTATGAGATACATGCATAACCACACTCTTGCTTAATTTGATTTGATTTTGATTTACAGCTTGATTCCACACCGTATTTTCAGTACAAGTGTGGAATTTTCAGCATGGATATCGGTAGCCCAAATTCAGGCCGACCATAGATATCGGGTGTGCGCCGGCAGGGGATCGGACCCCGGACCATGTGCATGGTCGGTGAGAGTCCTAACCACTGTGCCACCGGCGCACAGTTAATCTCCAAGGCTCAGTGCTTACACCAATCACTTAACAAGTTTAAATCTTCCTGCAAAGCAAGTTGATCACTGTCATTGTGTAAAGCCCTCCATATCTTGATGTTATCAGCAAACAGTAAGCAGGATGACTTAACTACCGATGGAATCTCATTAACATAAATCAAGAAAAGAAGTGGGCCTAGAATTGTACCCTGAGGAACGCCACTCTTAACCGATTCTCATGTTGATAAAACCCCGTTAACTCGTACTCTTTGTCTTCTGTCCTTTAGAAAGTCTTGAATCCAGTCGGCAACCACTTTATTAATTCCCAGACTACCTAACTTTACTAGAAGACCTGAATGAGAAACCCTGTCAAACGCCTTGCTAAGGTCGATGAATATGGCATCCACCGGTATATTAGCATCAGCTGAGCTTGCCCAACTTTCTCTGGCCAAAAGAAGGTTGGTCAAGCAAGAATGACCTGCTCTAAAACCATGCTGTTCCACAGCGAAAAGTTTGTTCCCTTCAATGAACTGAATGATAGCATCACGAATTATTCTTTCTAGTAGTTTAACAACAATACTGGTCAAACTAACAGGACGATAGTTCTGAACTAAGTTTCTAGATCCGGCTTTGAAGACCGGACTAATGATGGCATATTTCCAGTCTCTTGGACACTTAGACTGGTCCAGAGACATTGGTGATATGAAGATTACCGACAATGGTTCGGCTATGTTTTCAGCCAATGCTGTTAATATATGTGGGTGGAGTTCATCAGGGCCACTGGACTTACCAGGATTGAGCCTTAGAAGCCACTTTAGGACAGTGTCCTTTCCAATGTATAAGGGTGTCATTTTCAAGTTACCTTCTGGCAAAGTTACAAAGCTGGTATCAATATTATCAGAGAATACTTGACTAAAGTGTTTGGACAAAGCCTCAGCCTTAGTCAAGTTATCCTCAGCCATGTGTTGTCTGGTCATCTTCAAGCATAAGAGGTGGGATGGCATCACTCTTACGTGTTCTTCTCTTGATATATGAGAAGAGTCGTTTTGGGTAGCCTGGTGAACTTTTAACTAACTGGGTTTCGTAAGCTATCCTTGACTGGTGAATTAAATTTTTACACTGGTTTCTGGTCTCACAGTATTTCAGCCGGAACTGCTGTAGCCCAGTGGAAACAAAGAGATTCCAGAACATTTTTCTCCGTCTTAGGAGTGTTATAGCTTGTCTATTTATCCATGGTGGCTGGTTTGTTGGTCTTTTAGGAACCCTCCAGGGAATGAAATCAGTGGTAACCCTCTCAAGTGTATTCTTAAATCTATCCCATTCATCTTCAATGGATGAGACCATATTGACTGACCAGTCGGCAGTTGAAGCACGCTCCTTTATAGCGACTATGTCAGCATGCCAAACACTAGGTCGGGATTTGGGTTGAAAACTGACTAATGTGCCAGCCATTAAGTTAAAATCTAACACCCCATGATCACTGTTTGCTAGAGGTGGATGAATTACTAGACCATCCACGTCGTCGTTGTCATGAGTAAGCACTAAGTCCAGCAAGGAAGATCCTTGGGTAGAACCAAATCTTATACTACCTAAGACATGTTGTGTCAGGGCATTTTCCATGGTAGTCAAGAGTAACCGACTGTCAAACTTATTAGCGGATCCTAGAGATGTGACAGCTACCCAGTCTATATGAGGTGCATTAAAATCACCTAGAATAAGACAGCCACTGTGTTTACTCCATCGTTTGAGGTGATCTAAAATAAAGTCATCACACTGACAATAGGGACTTCTATACAGAACTCCAATGAGTAGAGTGCCAGTTGCAAAGCTTACTTCACAGCTGATTACCTCACTTGTCCCACTATCATGCGCTTCAGATTTCACGGAACGAACATGTAGGGAGTTGTTGATGTACAGAGCAACCCCGCCACCTCTACGACCCTTAACCCTGTCGCTGCGCAAGCAACTAAATCCGCATAGCTCAGGTGTGTCATCTAATCCAGAAACCGGCCATGTTTCAGTAATGGCCACAATACCTGGGCTAAGGTCTTCCACTAACATTCCTAGCTCGTGAAATTTGTTCCCGATACTACGTATATTAGTGTACACTACCTTCAGGCTTCCTATGCGGTCCGGCTTATCCACACAGGTCTTGGAAGCATACGTTTCCAAGACCTGACTATTTGAAAACCCACCAGTTTAAGGTTAGTCTCACCATTTTTACGTCTTGTTTCTAGCTGGGGCAAAACTTCTTTTCGTTTAAGTCTGTCTTCAAGAGATAAATCAGGTCTGACTGAAATTCCTGACCCGGCAAGGTTGCGTACATTAGCCGGTAGATGATTCCGTTCATCAGGAGAACCTAAGACTACTTTAAGCAACCCACGCTGATTAGAACATTCATCATCTCTTTTGCCTATTATAATCAGCTTTTTAATCGATACTCCAGGGAAATTCGCTGGAAGCATCTTCCTTATAATACTACTCACTAATTTAAGGTCGTGATCGTGCCTTTTCACGGGATCAGATTCTTTGGACTCTTCTGAATTTCCAACAATTATGTTAGAGTCTAAGGAGAACTTGTCGTGTTTAGCAGTGGCTACGTCTTTTCTCACCACTATTGATGCAGCCTGGCTACAGGTGACAGACGTTTGCTTACCATCAATATTACTATATTTCTTCCGATTGCTTATTTTCGTTACCCACTGATTATCTGCCTGCAGTTGCTTCTCAGGGCTGCTGCAGTTCTTGATGGTACAATCGAGATCAGTGTCTGCACCACCTTCATGGTGAACTTCGCTTATAGTGTCCTCTGGTGCTGAGATGCTGTTTGCAGCTTCCGTTTTGTTACCCTTTCGCTTACTAAGACGCTTCGAACGCCTAGTAGGTTTTACTTCCGGGGTAACTGGGATAGTAACCCCCGGTGCGGTAACATTCATGATGGCACTTACCGCGTCATCTTCAGACAGGCAGTCCGTGTCACTCTTACTAGCCACGCTATCATCAGGAAGTTCCATGGCTTTAGACAGTAGTTCGTGAGCCTCCCTTATTAAAGTCATCTTTGGGGAGCAACACATTCTGCACATCCAGTGGGATGTTGGAGCACTACAAGGTTTGTATGCAGCTGGACGTAATCCAGTACACATCTTATGATACCACTTTTTACAGTCATTACACTGTATTCCATCATCTACCAAAAAGTAACACTCCGCCCTATTACATTTATGTGGTACCTTTGACATAATGAACTTCTACTGGAAACAGCCAAGACAATTTACCCAATATAGACTATATAAGTGGTTAAGATCAAAACTTAACAGACAAAAGTCAAGTTAAAGTTATAAAAATGTTCTTGAAGTGAATAACACAACAAAATCAGCGATTTATCAAAGTATAGTTTCATTGGAAATCATAAGTCACAAGGAGTGGATGCATCTGCACCATCCGTTGAGGACAATCACTTTGAGCCAGCCATATCACCAATTGGTTCTTACAGAGCCGAGAACCCCAACCAGTCAGGAAGTCTACACCTCCTTGCGTGGCTAGCTGGCTGGCATACATTAACTGTCGTGGATTTCATTGACTGATGATGTAGCCATGTGTTGGTTTGACCACCACTGGCTAACTCTTTCCCAGCCTGACCCTATGTCAGCTAGCATTGCCCATTGTCGAGGAAGGCGATGACTAGTTATGCATGCGTAACACATGTCCTAACTATTTCAGTCGATGTAGCTTCACATCCTCGTCAATAGATTGATTTCCCCTCCCACCTACCTAGCACTCGACCGACCGACGCCTAACCTCAATATTGCTCACTCTGTTGTACCACCACCTAACACGGGAGATAAAACGCAGGCACATATGATCAAAGACAGCTAGTCAACCTTTTCATGTCTTCCACTCTCAATGGCCAGGTGTCACAGCTAGCCATAAAGAAGGACGGAGCGGACTGCTGAACTGTACACCCGCCCTTTGGTTGATATCCAGCCGGATATCACGTCTACCAAGCCAGAGACGGCGCAAACTGGCATATGCGAATCTAACCCTCTGTATTAGTACTCAGCTGAAATTTCGTCAGTGACCAGCCTGTCGGTATTGGCTGGTGCAACTTCCCAAATAAGTAAAGTGGTCAACACGCTCCAAAAAGCACTTCACTCCCTATTTCTAAGCTAGGAGTCAGTGTAGTCCAGTCCTGTAATGTCATCTTACATTTGTCAGCAGCAGGAGCGAATCGCATGCCGAAAATTCGTGGAATTCAGCTCAAGGTGTTCAGAAGACTCTGCATTTTGTCAGTGTCTTCACCTAGCAGGGAGGACTATATCATCTGCATATTCTAAGTCAACAGGACCATTATTCTCGCCCTGGTAACAAGTCAATCCCTGAGTAGCTGAAGTCACTTAGGGTTGAGTTCATTAGTGCATCTATGGTGAAAGTGAATAGAAATGGAGGTAGTGGGCATCCCTGACGGACACCATTAGTTGTCACCACTTCAGATGACAACTCGCCGTAAGCTCTCATCCGGCTGATGACATGAGGTTGAGCCTAGGACTTTAGATACCATTATTAGTCAAGCTAATCCCCCCTGTGATTATCACAGGAACACTTGTCTCCCTTCTTGTATATCGTGATAATGGATGACTTGCACCAGCCCAATGGGACTTCCTCTGATTCCCAGACACTGCCTAGTACCTTAGTTAACGCAGACAGTAAACTGTCTCCATCATACTTAAATACCTCTGGAGTCATTCTATCAGGTCCTGCTGCTTTGCCTCGTTTCAGACTAGTGACAGCCTTAGTAACCTCAGTTAGGGACGGAAGACCTGTGTCTATATCCCATTCAGGGAGGTGTTGGATGTTTGGTAAGTTGAGTGTGGCTGTAGGCCAATTAAACCGCTCCTCAAAGTGTTCTTTCCAAAGTCCTAGTCGTCTATTCTGGGAGCTAATTATGGTGCCATTTTTCTCAGAGATCGTTTCACTTATCGTTTGCCTTTTACCACCTGTCTCTCCAATTAGTCTAAATAGTTGCTGGAGTTAACTATCGCTGATGTCTTTTCCATCCCTTTCGCTTTTGTCGCCCACCACAGTTCACGGTCGTTAAGAAGACTTCTTGTTAGTTTGCGTTTGAGAAGCTTTTGCTCTTCGTCATAATCGGAGCTCGCCGGAATCAGTCTTCTTGCGTCAATCAGTTCGGACGAGGTAGTAGAAATCCACTGGGTCTTACTAACTTTTGGTTTTAGGTTACTAACAGGCTTCACAACTGTGTCTACGGCCAACTGTATGTTGTGGCAGGCTACCTCAGGGGAAGTCATGCTGTCGACCTCAAATACTCGTTTCACTATTTCCTCCTTAAATAGCGATTCAGTGTCTCAATCTAATTGAGGATGCTACTTTGCCTCGTTTTAGACTAGTGACAGCCCATACTACTATTGTTGACTCCCTCTCATGAAGAAAACAGCCATAGTCTAGTGCACACGCAATTATTAATCACAACTAATGCTTGCACAAATATTGACCGAATAAAAACTCCTACCGATGTCTCCAACCTACCTAAGCCTATAACTACCTTATCCTATAGCGAATCCGATAACGCAACTCATTATTCACCAGAAGGAACAGATAGTAAGTCGATAGATAGGTGAAAATGCTATTGACACCACTTGTAATACAGACACGTCATGTCACGCAAAACCAGGGGAGGCCGAACCATACTTGAGCTTGATTAACCAGCTTAAATACTTCAAACATTACCTCAACTCTCAAATTTACGTAATCCTAATTAGTGCTAGATCTATCCCAAACAAACTACTGATGCTCAGGGCATACACACCGCCCACCATAATTACTAATATTGGATATTGGTGTCCCGCTGATAAACCAGACAAAGAGATAACCATCGATGGGTACACGCACTTTCGATGTGACGGGAACAGTGTTAAGCGAGAAGGTTGTCCAATGTACTTCCTGAACACACTTAATGTACTACAGTTAGAAAATAGGGAACTCAACACCATGCACGACACACCCTGGGTCAACGCACACTGCGAAAGTGCTGCAGTACTAATTTGACGTATTTACAGACCACATAACACCTTTAGTGATTGCGAGACTCAACTTATTAGTACACTGGAGCAAGTGTTCACTCTTCTATACGATCATAAGATCATGCGTGGAAACTTCAACCTACCCAAAATCAACTGGGATTTACTGACAGGCCCAGCTAAATATGACAAGCTCTTAGGCACACTTGATATTTTTGGTGATAACGTGCTAAACTTAATATTCTACCACAATATAAGATCCCTGTCAATCTTAGTGGGTTATAAGTTTCAGAGGGTGATCACAAAAAAGTGCTTTATGCACTGGCACTTCCACTAAGTAATAGTTATTGTAATTATTATTGTTCCCTTGGGTTTCGAGTGGAACATAGGGCTTCAACAACATATATCCACTTTGTTCTGTTACCTGACGTCTTCTTCCACTGGCTCCACATTTGCCCACAACCTCTCATCGCATCTTCACACTATCTCCTCCATGTCACTCTCGCAATAACCACCCACTCGTCGCTTCCCATTTAGATCCTATTCGGGTAATGGCCTGCATAGCGCATGATGTCATCCGACGGTCTCCTAATGTGTAACCGATCAATCTCCATTTTCTCCTACATATTTGTTGAGTGGTCGGCTCTTCGTTGGTTTTTTCCCAGCCAGAATTTCTTGTCGCCAGTTTTCTCTGGCCGGCATTTCATCGTCAATATGGATCCAGAGAAGGCAGCTGTTGATGCAAATCTGAAGTTACCTGTTGGATTTCCTTTTCGTGACACTCTGGCCAAGTTTTCGACCTGTATAGAAGAACTGACCGACTTCACATTGGTATTGAAAATCTGAATCTTCTTCTTTATGCTGAGGCATTGTCGACGGGAAGATTTCCAAACTGGTTTCATGTTGATGAAGGCGTATCTTGCATGTCTTTCCGATTCTCACTGTCTGTCTGGCTGGCTGGCTTTGACATCTTCATCTGTTCCGATTGCCTGTAGTTGAAACGATCCTGGCTGACTAGCCAGATAAGCGAAGTCAGGAAGTAACCTCTTTTGAATCTCTCCCGTTGATGGTGATTGGTTCTGGTTGATGTTGTTGTTGTTGTTGCTATTGATGGTGGTGATTGGTTGGTTATCTTCATCACCTCAATCTCCACCTTCTCTATATTCACCTGGATGGAGTCCTGTCTTCGCCGGCTGCTCCTTTAGCCAGTTGGTTGCCAGTTTTCGCCGGACTGCAAGTCTTCCAGTTTGTGTAACACCAGACATAGATCATCCACACAAGAAATCCAGATCTTCTAGAGTCTTCTTATAGATGCTTTAGTGTATTCCTGTCTCGTCGCTCCCATGCATAGTCTGACGCATAATCCAGTCCACTTAACCACAATAAAGAATATCGTCGTCGGTGACAATAGACAGCCAACTTGTCTTACTCGTGTATTTACTTCGAACGCCTTGCTGAGTTTCCCGTTGTGGATCACCTGACACGTGTCCCTGTCATATAGCCAGCCAGCTGTTGAATAAGGTTGATAAAGATTTGGGCACTGCATGCCTTAGTGTTGAAGTAGTTTCCAAATTACGTCTCAGTCAACACTGTCTGTCGAAGGTCTTTTCAAAGTCAATGAAGTTAAGCTGCAGGTTTGACTGCCATTCCATGCTTCGTTCTGTGATGATGATGATGAGTAGAGTTGCAATTTGATCAACACATGATTTGCCTTCTGTGAATCCAGCCAGCTTGTTCCTGTGGGGCTGGAGGAGTTCTGTATCCAGTGCATCCATTATTCTCTCCAGGATGATGCGACTTAGCACTTTCCTTGGCGTGAACAACAGCATGATTCCACGCCAGTTCTCTCAGAGTGAGTAGTAAGTTTTTTCTTGTTTTGCAGCTTGACAAGGTAGACAGCCCTTCATCCAATCGGTAGGTACCTCTCCTTCTTTCCAAACCTTTTCAGTGATGGCGTGAGAACATCTGCGGCAGCCTCTGGGTCCGTTTTCAGTGCTTCGCGGAGAGGAATTCCACCTGGTCCTGCTGCTTTCCCGACCAGGCCTCAATAGCCTGATCGCATTTAGGATTTCTGCCTTCGTTGGGGTATTGTTGTCCACTGACAGGCAGTTGTGTGCGTGCTGTTGGTGGTGGTAGTGGTATTTCTGGGTGAGCTGCAGGTGATGGTCAATTGAAGAATCCTTCAAAGTGATCAGCCCATTGTTTGATTTGTTTCTCCTCCTTTGTAATTAAGTCCCCTTGAGCATCTCTTCCAGGATAGCGAGTGGCGTGGTTACGTGATACAATATCCTCAGGTCTCATTCACCTGCGACCTGCCTGTACTGACCTCCTTCAGTTGACACTGTTTCGTAGAATTGTCGTTTGTCTTTTCTAGCACTCTCCTACTTCACTTCTTTCTTTATTCAGTGCAGTGTGTGTACATTGAACTCAGCTTCCCCTTCTGTTGCCCATCTTTGCATTGAGTCATCTCCTCTTTCACCATCCTCCTTTTCTCTCTTCTATTGGCTTCCAGATATTTGTTGACAGCTATTCCTTGTCTTGTCTGTTCTTTCTTTCTAGGCCAGTTTTACACGTTTCCTCGAATATCGCCTTCAGAGAGTTAGTTCCAATGTTCTTCCACGCAGGCTTCCTCGGTGATAACACGCAGCGTCTCCCACTTTGCTCTGATCTGATCTGCAGTGAAGGCATCCCTTGTAGTCTTGTCCTTCAGTTTCTGAATGTTGAACTTGAATGACAGTGGCCTGTCTCAAGTTGTTCTCATGGATTTCAGCTTCACCTTGAAGGTTCCCTGAACTAGATGATGGTCTGAGCCTACATCTGCTCCCATTCTCGACTTCTTGTCCAGCAGACTGACTGCGTCTTCACTTCTCTGAGAGACATTGAGATGAAATCTATCTGGTTCGTGTCCGTCAGGCGAAATCCATGTTGTTTTGTGTATATCTTTGTGTTTGCACACGCTGCCTCTGATCACCAAATCATTGAAAGCGCAGAGGTCTACGAATAATTGTCTGTTCTCATATTTTTTCTTCGACTGTCAACCTCTCTACCCATGATAAGTTCTCTTCTTGTATTATCTGCTCCCAATTCAACTGGCACTCATATCACCCATGAGGAGTTTGATGTCACCATTTGGGATATTGTCCATTACTGTTTGTAGCCGTCTGTGAAAATCCTTCCTCTTCTCTTGTTCCACGTTGTTTGTAGCACTGTGCGTAGTATTGGATAATTGTGACCTTCCTTCCTCCCTTTCTTTTCACTTGAATCTTGCTGTCGTAGTCCTGGATGAGGAGATTGGTAAATACTTCATTAGGGCCTTAGGCTGCCACTGGTGACTTCATTATAGACACTCCCTAGGTGTGTGCGTGGTTGTCGTTTGGGTGACCACACCGGAGTAGATTACTGACTCTCCGATTGACAATTTTGGCAATCCCCATCCACTCCATTTGCTCTCGCACATGCCCAACACTTCTATGCATACCTTCCTATTTCACTGACTAACTGGGCAGCCTTCTCAGCCGACGTCGTACATTGTACGGACATTCCAAGTACGCATTCTTATTCTTGCTTTCATCGACAGAAGACACTTCGGCAGGCTGGCTTCCCGAAAGATTTCACCAACTCGTGTCATTTAGCCTCTCCGATCCGAGTGAAGAATAAGATTGCTATCTGAAGATTTTGTGTTTTTAATATATTTTCTGTGCGTTGAAGTTTCTCTAGTGGTTTGATAGGTTTAGTGGTGCTGGAGTTGCTAGCCCCACACCCAACCCACCCTCTTCACCCGAGCTTGGGACTGGCTCGAATACCAGCAAGCTAGTTAACCAGGCGAAATTCCTAAGTACTAATGCAGCTTATAATTCTACTTCATAACAGATAACATATAGGAACTTTACTAAGGCAGACTGGGCTTTCGTAAAATCAATGCTAAGGTCCTCTGAATAGCCGCCCGAAAGCTCCAGGAATTTCCTACTAGAACTGAAACACCTTCACTGATGCTGCCATTCCACTTCAAAAACACCAGAAGTTTCGCAACGTAAAAAGGCATTTATACAACCAAAGTAAGCCTATTAGAACCAGTCAGAAGAAAAGTCGCCTGCCACTCACTCTGAGATTCCTTCAACTTCGTCAAATTCTTTGAAAGGGTCAATGTCGAACTATGTCCTCACTAAATGTCGTGTCCCTGTTTACCAACGTCGCACAAGATGAAGCAATATGCTACATACGCGAACATATCAACCCTCAAAGGATATACATTGGTATACTCAGTAATTCTGGAGTTTGTCATATGCATATGTAAGTAACACGGCTATGAGAAGGTAAAAAGGAGAATTATAAATCTCGGAGAAGATTAGATGTTTTTAGAAAGTATACAGGTTACTGAAAACACACTTCTCTAAGCTGTAAAACAACCTATGCATTAGGTATATTACAGCGAAACAGAGATACTACTAGATAAAACTTCGACTAGAATTCATTGTTCATAAGCATACCATTTATTCGTTTCCTTCATTGGAATCCCAGGTAAAATAACATTTCCGAAAACCGACTGTTGAAAGATATATTAACCGGGAAATTTTTCCGGATCCGTCTGAAACATTTCCTAAAACTAGTGCTAAATTACCTGCACACGCTGAACAACACACTAGATAGGGATGGAAGCATAAATACCTACTTTCCGAAGTTTGTGTTACTTTTCCACGTGGTTTCGTTTTTATTATTTTCTTTGTAACAACTAAATTTGCCTATCTAGCCTCTGGATATTATCCTTACTATTTCTCCCAGTTCAAATCACTTTTTTGAGGCGTTACCACTCCGAGCAGCTGACTTCAGGTCTCAACATTACAACTGTTTATTTGATAAAGCATCAAATGGTCAAAGACTCATGTACCTTCAGTCCATCAGTCACTTTGTTTATTAGATGGATATATCACACACAGTAAAACAGTATAATCTACTGTTTCACTGTGTGACATATCGAGTAAACAAACTAATATGGATTTCCTTACTACCACAGTGCCCAAGTTTTACACGTATATTAAGACATTTTCTTGTGACACAGTGATGGATGAGTTTCGACATATACATTCAGTTTTATTAGCTAATGGGTATCCGGAAAACTTTATCACTTGTCACAGTAAAGAAAGACCGCATCTCGAAAAGACAGCTTCGGTACCAAAGAAAGCTATCTTTATTAACCTACCATTCAAGGGTGACCAGATTATGCAGTTGACAGCTCAAAGACTTCGGTCAGCCATCAAACGCACATTCTACGCCGCATCTCTTTTTCTCACGTGCCGAACATTTTCGATCCCTGTACCTATGATTAAAGGACGAAATTCTGTGGACTCTACTTCAAACTGTATCTACAAGTTCACCTGCAGCTGCGGTGACACCTATATAGGTAGAACCAACAGAATCTTCCAATGTCGTCGGAAAGAACATGTTCCAAAATGGTTACTAAATCATATAGTAAATCCCAATGCCAGTAATCTGAATAGAAATCTTGCGTCATCCATTGCAAAACACTTATTAATGTCACGTCACAAAATAAATATTAATGACTGTTTTACAATTATTTCACATAACTCTAATTCAAGGTTATTGAAGGTGATGGAAGCATTTTGGATTAATCACATACAGCCTAAACTGTGTGTACAAAAATCAATAGACTTCAATCTTCGCTTTTGTTTTTATTTAACTGAGTAATTGTCATGAATTTTATTTTATTATTGTTAACCATGTTAGTTGTAAAGCGGTTGTAAAGAAACTACGAAATGATATCATCTCGCGAAATTTGTCTTCTTAATGCCTTATTCAAATTTTCTTGTATGTCAGTAGTAATAATAAAGAAAGTTAGGAAGTAAATCGAGGTGAATTTACATGGCAACTGAAAACGCATACCACATCGTTGTGTAATGAATTTACATTAGAGCATACAATGAGTAGTATTCGAACTTGAGCGGAACTGAGTAATCAAAAGCAGCTGACGACCGAGCTGTTTAGAATAGATGCATTAAAATTCTAGTTTAGTCAAAGTCCTATATGTTTCTAGGATCATTTGAATGAAAATTGCAATTTACACGACTCGAGATGGAATTTCACCACTGTCCCTAAATTATTCTGGCCACACATAGTGTTCTGAATAGCACCATAAGAAGAAATCAAAAATGCACAGTGCTATATGCTACTGGCTGGTTGATATAATTAGTTGGACTCCACACATCAACCAGTGGGGCTCGATGGTCAAAACGAAGTGATCGAAATGTGGGGTTTTCACTCTTTTTAGGTGGACCTCATCAGTGCTTTACGCGATTTGGTACATTTGAGATTTTAGGCCCTACCCCTCCAGAATACTGAAGTTGAGTGTAGGTTAAATTAGTTAATACTGTGTCAGCTCCATAATTCAGATCCACGACAGGACGGGAATTTGATGTCGCAGTACTCCTAAACTATGTGTAATAGACTTTACGTAATTATCGTTAGTGCATCTCACGGGCTCAGAAGCTTACAGAATATCACTCTAACGCCTAAACCTATGAATGCTTGGTTCGAGACCCAGTGGGAACATTTCCATTCACTGTGAGCAAAGTTAATATGCTTTCGTCTTCCATGCATTGTTGAGGCCTTAGTCATTCAAACAGAAAAAACCGAAGCCATGCATACAATCATTCAACCACTTCTACTATGATGGTAACAACCTTGTTGGTTCCTATTGTCCTGAGTTTTGTTTGTTTTTGTAACTCCTTATAACTCTTGTATTGTATTTCTTTAGAAATCTTACATAATTCTACATTTTCCTTCGTTCTTATGCGCATCCTGATTACAACTCATTCGTTTGAATCACTCATCTTATCACGTAATTCTAATACACTTATTTAACTCCTTTTATGCAAATCTACAACTGACTGACAAATCCCAAATAGGACGGGGAAGGCACCACTTCACTTAAATTCGCAAGTTTCGATAAAGACAGGTGACAGGCGTGACAGAGATCACCAACCTCATCCATAACAAAACATATCATCATACATATGAATCATTAATTAGACTGATATTTCAATCGCCTTCAAGATTTTATACAGAAATGTTTGAGGCGAGATAGCTGTTGGTAAGGTAGGATAATAATAATAATAATATATAATGATTAAGGAATGCTGATGTAATCATACATTTGATGTATGCGTAAATTAATGAATCCTACCTACATAGCCAGCCATCTTCCACTCAATGGGACATTTAAAAATACCATGGCTATAAACCTTATAAGTTTGTCTGAACAAAGACTTTTCTTCTTCTTAAGAAATACCTATTCACGTCCTTAAAAAATATGAGTTGTTGTCGTAATATCAATAGACAGTTATGTGACGAATAAATTTTGGCGTAAATATCACTACGTCAGGGTAACCAGATAAACAGTATTTACTAGTTCATACACACAGTATGGGGATTGGAAATAGGTAAACAGTGTGGCGTGTGCGACTGACAGGATTTATAAGTAGTGCATAGATGCAGACTTGAATATGTATGTCATCTGCAAGAATATCAAGTAGCGGAGAGAGATGGATGATTTAAGGAATGATGCTTGTGAAACAACATGGAACGAAGACAAAGACGCACACTACGGAAGATATATACAAATCGTGATTCTAATACATGAAGACGTGTCTTGCCTATATTTGTGTATCGACTTGCCAATAAATAATTCCGTTACCAAAATTCTCTTGTCTTCTGTCGTTAACGTACAATACATTTACTGATAGGCTATTGCAAAAAGATACCATGCATTACCCTGAGTCTCTTGGTTATTCTTAATTTTACTTTTGTTAATACAATTTTCTGGGTTTATATATATACTAATTTCATTGTATTTTGAAATTCTCGGAATTACTGCTATTGCGTGTTAATACGAAATCGATACTACAATCTTTGTTCTTACCTGCTTCTGTGTACAGGTTTTAGTTAGTTTTCAGTACAGAAACTATTTCCTGATGAAATTGGGGAACAGTAAAAGCATGCAGTTGATTCTGACCGTAACATAAATCAATACAAAACACCTGGTCAACAAGAAAATGAGGTGAAATAATTTAGTGATGTGTGTGTGGAATCATAGTAAACCAAAGTGGAGGTTTCAAGTAGTCAGATATAATCTGTGAAAGGAGAGGAAATGTCAATTAATGAATAAACACTTCCCAAACGATAGATGTAAGGAATAACAGATAATGATAAGGGAAAACCTTGGGTAGCTAAATTCAGTTGGCTGTTCTCTAGATTTGCCAA
This sequence comes from Trichobilharzia szidati, assembly GCA_944472155.2. Lineage (NCBI taxonomy): Eukaryota > Metazoa > Platyhelminthes > Trematoda > Strigeidida > Schistosomatidae > Trichobilharzia > Trichobilharzia szidati. The sequence goes on along the minus strand of OX235279.1, from coordinate 20,275,575 downwards.
AAAAACTACCTGCCAAGAAAGGATACAAAGGATATCTTCATATATGACTCTAAATGAAGTCTTTGCTGTGCAACCAGACTGTATTCCAAAATTTAGCTGTTGATTGTTCTGCGTTCTCCTTTTGATAATCACATTGGTAGGCGTTCATGAGGACTTCGAGACAATTTCCTGTTGCTACGGTCCATGTACATTAATCTACAGGAGCAAGTGAACTGGTGAATACATGTCCAGGTTGTCAACAGTGAGATCTTGTCTTTAACGTCTTGATTAGTAACGGGATTTGTGGGAGAGATACAAATAACGTTCTTCGATGTAACCGAACGCTGTGCTTTGCCAATGAGTAAAAAGTAGAAACAAATGGCACAGGTTGAAAAAGGGCTCATTATCAGAAAATTTGAATTCAGGCAGCCGCAATCACGACTTGCACATTTTGAGACAAGATTTCACCAAGTTCGTTTAGGATATCTAAATTATTCCGACCACACATTGTGATCTGAATTAAACCATAAGTGGTAATCAAATACTCGCCGATGTCATTGGCTGGCGCTATATATCTCAAATTGACAGAGGTCCACCATTCACCTCTATACCGACTATCGCATACTCCGAGAAGACGAACATTTAGTTGCAGTGTGAGTCAACTACAATAGTGAATAATGCATTGAATCACTACACCTGTTACGTGATTATTTCTTCCAGATTGTGTAGTCACTTCTCAACAACTTAAATCAAAACTTGCTCAGATATGCCTGAAATGTCTTCTTTTTTTAACAAATAAATGCTAAATATATAAACGATTGGGAATGAGTCACCTAATGTCTTCTGTCTTCTTACAATACGCATTACAAGGGATGCGCTAGAAAAACGAGAGTTAGTCACTACCTTTATTGTCTGGATAAAATAAGGATTAAAAGCAATACTTTAAGAAATATCTGTTGTATTTTACTGATTAATAATACCCAACCTCTAAGATTAAAAGTTGATATTATTTCGACACTTTCTTAGTTGACTTTATCAAATATACACAAACCCTAATTCACAGAAAATTATTGACTGGTGTTACTTGACTGAAACCGTGAACAGAGTTATTTATAAGACTGCCTACATTATGAAAAGCTGAACGAATATCGTTGCAATCAAAACGCTCGTAGAGCCAAAATTATACAAACAAATTAAGATATCTACCACTTGACGTATAGAAGGAAATTACGCTAGCAAAACGGCATGAGTGGAACTCAGACAGTAATGCCAAGTAGGGAACAAAGAGAACAATTAGTTATGAAATATATTCACAAAAACCACTACTACTCATGCCCACCACTAACTTCAGTGCTCAAGGTATTTATATCTAACCTAGACAACTTTACCATACGTTGATCGAACATTCATAAAAATTCTGTAGTTTTCAATTATGGGGTCAGTACTTTTCTGACATATTGAAGTATTTGGTCCTCATATTCTCATACTGCAATTACTTGAGTTCATAATCAGTTTTTTTTAAAACACAAAATCAACTAATATCGTGATCCAAGGGTTGTTTCCCCTTAACATAATTAAAGAAAACAGACGTGTGACGTAAGCAAGACCACACCTTTAAAAAGACATTTTCTAACAATGACAAGCCATTATGTAACTTTAAGTAAGTCACTCAACCATTTTTGAGAACAGTTGCAGATATTTTCCCAATTTTTAACTGTCTAATCAATCCTTAATTTATTTGGATATTTTCGCGTATATTTCAATGTTCAGTTTTGGAAGAGGAAGATTGCTCCATGACCACTTGCACTTAATTACACATGGTAATTAGTCACATCCAACAGTTCGGTCGGTCGGTTTTCGACATAGGACTTTGCACATATGTGCGGCAGTTCAAGTCGCCACAATCTATGTAGCACGCAAAGCAAGAGAAGGAAGTAGAAGAAATGCATAATATAGACAGTAAACAGAGGTGTGAGACAAAGGAATAGTAATAACGGAGAACAAAAGTTTAATTGGAAATCATAAGTCACAAGGAGTGGATGCATCTGCGCCACTGAGAACGATTTTGAGCCATGTCACCAATTGTTTCCAACCATTGGTTTTTACCATCCCGAGGGCCCCAACCAGGAAGTCTACATCTTCCTACGTGGCTTAGATTGACTGTTGTGGATTTCATTGATTGGTGCCATGTTTTGGTTTGACCGCCACTAGCTCTTTTCCAGCCTGACCCTATATCATCTAACATTGCCCGTCGAGGAAGGCGATGACTACGCATACGTAGCACATGTCCTAACCATCTCAGTTGCTTTGGTTCGAGTTCATAAACCAGTGACTGAAAGCCAAGCACCTTAATCAATTAGCCATAGCTCTAAACGGCAAAAGTGAGAAGCAAATATTTCGGTTAAAATAAGGTTTAGCTTGCCGTATCAATTTAATGTTTATTGTACAATAGAAAGTAAAAACAATTAGAGTTAATGGTATATAAATATACAATCTTTCCACAGACAGTAAAATGCCATAGACGTTCAAGAGTGAAGCGGTAAAAATACATTTTAAAAACCCTATACAATGTTATATTTTATTGAAAGACGCAGTAGGGAGGGGAATAGACTTTTACAGAGAGGCGTCTACGAAAATTTTCCTCACTCAATCAGAAGTTGAACTACTGTGAGAAGAATTTAAAGCTGATTTTAAAATGAATTCGCTGAACCTATTTTCTGTTTCTCTGGATATGGTGATACGTTTATTTCCTAACTTCTTGGCAAGGCTCCGGCGCCTCGCGATACGTTTGCGTTTTGTTGATAAAAAAAGATCTTGATCCAGAGGGGCGACGCCGGGAGCTGTGGGAATGCATGCTTCTTCGAGTGATTGTCCGGTAAATATCTGCCTTCGTAAGGGGTAACGATCAGTGTTTCTGCTTAACCTGTGGCAGCGTTGGTTTTCCTTAACAGTATTTTCGAAAATGGTTGGTAAACCTCTGTGTTTTGGGGGCGTATACTTCTTAGGAAGATAGACATCTTCAATATCTGATGGCATGTGTAGAGAACTTTGAGGTCGGACATTTTCCAATTCATCTTCCGATAAGACAGATACCTTATCGGGTGACGCAGTAGAGCATGGCTGTGCAGAAATATCCGTACATAGTACTTTCTTTTCATTCTGGGCAGGCGAATGAGAAGAATTGCACGATGCGCCATAAACTGCATTCGTCTACAAAAAAAGAATATTAATTCAAATGTGGATTAGTACCATATATTACACATGGTTGAAGATACTAGCAATGTAAAGCATAGTCCCATGTACCTAGCTAATAGCTATTCAGTTTGTACGTTCTATTAATTTGAGGACCAAGAAATTATGAAGAAAATAGTGGCTTTTGAAATACAATACGATGTATCAACAAAATTCAAGCTACAAGACGTACATGCCGAGCATATCTTAAAGCATGACAATGTAATTCAAATGGGTATGTGCTCGAATTGTCAGAAAGATTAACGGAAAACCAGCTTAAACTTGCACTGTAGATTTGTATGTTTTATGAACAAGGAGAGACGGAGAGAAAGGGGCTGTTTATATAAATGACAACTAAATCAAAATGCTTGGTTTTCACACAAGGCGACTGGGTACTCAAAGTGGACAGAAGTGAAGAATTTCGCGAAAGCTAGAAACGGTTGACGAATGGAATAACTATCTTGAAGTAGGATATTTAAATATATGAGAACTCATATATGTGATTCATCTATGCAATCAAGCACAAAGCATACGTTAAAATGGCAACACCGCGGTCCAGGTTTTTATATATCCTGTCCTGTGTTACTTTCACTATTTTGATTTATTGTTCAACAGACTACCAGTTTTGAAATCTTTAAACAGAAGCACTGAACAATTCGCATACAGAAGACGTGACGAATATCCGTAATAGTCTGATATAGCTAACAGCTACATCAGCCAACTGTCAACAATGCTAACGCAGACTACATTCGAATGCAAAACAAGACCAATAAAGTGATATGGTATCAATATCCAATACGGTGAATACGTTATATATACACCTTGTCTTCATGACGTTTCAATTTGGAAAGTCTATATTGAAAAAGTATGTGGAACAAAGATTATTTAACAGTGATTATATGAACATACTGAGTTCATGGTGCAGCGGTAGAATTCCCTCGACCACGGATGTCAACACAGTTACGATTGCCGGCCAACGCACTCCTAAACCTCGGTAAACCAGAAATGAAGCTGATTAAGAGAAAAAGGTTGAGCGAGACGATAGAAACCCCATCCAGTTAAAATAAACATTTCTACAGAAAATTCAAGTCTCTAGCTTGAAGCTCTATGTTCCACTGGGAACGTGAAGGAATGAAAATAAATAAATAAGTAACTTATTCAACGTAGCAGACGCACTTACTCGAGTTTGCGAGTATATCCCAGAATTTCGACGACATCTTCTAGGTGGTAGTGTTTGTTCATCATGGGACACTGGACATAAAGATTTTCGGAGTAATCTCCAGGATCTTCTGTGTTTTGGGGGCGTATACTTCTTAGGAAGATAGACATCTTCAATATCTGATGGCTTGTGTAGAGAACTTTGAGGTCGGACATTTTCCAATTCATCTTCCGATAAGACAGATACCTTATCGGGTGACGCAGTAGAGCATTGCTGTGCAGAAATATCCGTACATAGTACTTTCTTTTCATTCTGGGCAGGCGAATGAGAAGAATTGCACGATGCGCCATAAACTGCATTCGTCTACAAAAAAAGAATATTAATTCAAATGTGGATTAGTACCATATATTACACATGGTTGAAGATACTAGCAATGTAAAGCATAGTCCCATGTACCTAGCTAATAGCTATTCAGTTTGTACGTTCTATTAATTTGAGGACCAAGAAATTATGAAGAAAATAGTGGCTTTTGAAATACAATACGATGTATCAACAAAATTCAAGCTACAAGACGTACATGCCGAGCATATCTTAAAGCATGACAATGTAATTCAAATGGGTATGTGCTCGAATTGTCAGAAAGATTAACGGAAAACCAGCTTAAACTTGCACTGTAGATTTATATGTTTTATGAACAAGGAGAGACGGAGAGAAAGGGGCTGTTTATATAAATGACAACTAAATCAAAATGCTTGGTTTTCACACAAGGCGACTGGGTACTCAAAGTGGACAGAAGTGAAGAATTTCGCGAAAGCTAGAAACGGTTGACGAATGGAATAACTATCTTGAAGTAGGATATTTAAATATATGAGAACTCATATATGTGATTCATCTATGCAATCAAGCACAAAGCATACGTTAAAATGGCAACACCGCGGTCCAGGTTTTTATATATCCTGTCCTGTGTTACTTTCACTATTTTGATTTATTGTTCAACAGACTACCAGTTTTGAAATCTTTAAACAGAAGCACTGAACAATTCGCATACAGAAGACGTGACGAATATCCGTAATAGTCTGATATAGCTAACAGCTACATCAGCCAACTGTCAACAATGCTAACGCAGACTACATTCGAATGCAAAACAAGACCAATAAAGTGATATGGTATCAATATCCAATACGGTGAATACGTTATATATACACCTTGTCTTCATGACGTTTCAATTTGGAAAGTCTATATTGAAAAAGTATGTGGAACAAAGATTATTTAACAGTGATTATATGAACATACTGAGTTCATGGTGCAGCGGTAGAATTCCCTCGACCACGGATGTCAACACAGTTACGATTGCCGGCCAACGCACTCCTAAACCTCGGTAAACCAGAAATGAAGCTGATTAAGAGAAAAAGGTTGAGCGAGACGATAGAAACCCCATCCAGTTAAAATAAACATTTCTACAGAAAATTCAAGTCTCTAGCTTGAAGCTCTATGTTCCACTGGGAACGTGAAGGAATGAAAATAAATAAATAAGTAAGTAACTTATTCAACGTAGCAGACGCACTTACTCGAGTTTGCGAGTATATCCCAGAATTTCGACGACATCTTCTAGGTGGTAGTGTTTGTTCATCATGGGACACTGGACATAAAGATTTTCGGAGTAATCTCAAGGATCTTCTGCGAGTTCCACCTGAGTACGCACTTTGTGGTGGGGAATCAATGATATTTGTTAGGTCAAGACCCACGAGAGATATCCTTCCGCGATTATATCCGCTAAAAGGGATAAAAAAGACAACTACAGGCAACAATTGACAATACTCCAGCTGGTGACATTAAAATACTAATGGGAGACATGAACGCCAAACTGGGATCAGACAACACAGGAAGGGAACTCATCATGGGTAGAGAAGCTCTCGGAGAAATGAATGAAAACGGAGAACTCTTCGCCGACTTCTGCGCCTTCAATGAACTAGTGATTGGTGGCAGCGTATACAAACACAAGGATATCCACAAGCCTACACGGGTGTTACCAGATGGGCAAACCAAAAACCAAATCGACTTCATCTCAATCTCAAGAAAGTGGAGGCGCAGCCTGCTGGACACAAAAGTAAGAAGATGAGCACACGTTGGCTCAGACCACTATCTCGTACAAGAGACAATCCAAATCAAATTAACAGCTTTCAGAGAAACAGGAGCTGCAGATAGACCACAAGCCAAGTTCAACACTCAAAACCTGAAGGACCAGGACACAAAAGGACATCTTCACTGCAAGCATAAAAGACAAAGCCGAGACACAAGTCAACACTGGCGAAGAGGTCAGCGTCGAAAAGCACTGGAACAACTTGAAAACAGTGTGGAGTCAAACCTGCATGGAAGTTCTAGGCAGAAAGAAGAGACAGGACAAACAGTGGCTCACTACGGACACTTGGAGACTAATAGAAGAGAGAAGGATGGTGAAACAAAAGATTCTCCAGTGCACCGATGAGCAACAAAAACAGGATTTGAATGCAAACTACAAGACACTGAACAGAAAGAGTAAAGAAGAGTGCCAGAGAAGACAAAAGAAAGTATTATGAAACCATGACAAGTGAAGCAGAACAAGCTGCAGGCAAAGGAGACCTCGCAACACTCTACCAAACGTTGGACACAAATCAAGCAGGTGAAGGATGACAATGGAAAGTCACTCACCAAAGAAGTGGAGCAAAGGAAACACTGGGCTGAACACTTCAAAAGACTCCTAAATCGACACCACCGACAACGCACCCAACAATACCAAAAACGGAGACAGAGCTACCAGTGAACACCAACCCACCGACGAAATCAGAAGTCCTGAAGGCAATCAAGATGCTAAAAGCTGGAGCTGGAAAAGCAGCAGGACCAGATGGAATCCCAGCAGAAGCGTTGAAAATGGGCCCAGAGACAACAGCGGACTTGCTGACACCACTACTGGAGAAGGTGTGGAAAGAAGGCAAAGTACCCGAGAATTGGAAGAAAGGATACCTATTCAAACTACCAAAGAAAGGAGACTTAAGTCAATGCAAGAACTGGCGCGGAATTATGCTCCTGTCCATCCCAAGCAAAATACTAAGCCGCATCATCCTGGAGAGAATCAAACATGCCAACCTGGATGAAAAACTTCGACCGGAACAGGCTGGATTCAGGAGAAACAAGTCATGCATTGATCAGATCGCCACATTACGGATCATCATTGAACAGAGCTTGGAATGACAGTTAGCTCTCTATCTCAACTTCATCGACTTTGAAGAGGCCTTCGACAGCGTCGATCGAGAGGTGCTTTGCCAAGTACTTCGCTACTATGGGGTGCCACCGACAAGTATACATCTCATACAACAGCTGTACGACAATGCTGCATGTCAAGTAATCCACAACGGGAAACTTACGGAACCCTTCGAAGTGAGGACAGGAGTAAGACAAGGCTGCCTACTATCGCCAATGATTTTCCTGATTACGGTAGACTGGATAATGCGACAGACTGCGGGCAATGAGGAAACAGGCATAAAATGGACCAACACAAACAACTTGCAGGATCTAGACTTCGCAAATGTGGTATATACGTCTGATTTCCCACAAACTGCTGGAAGAGATATGCAAGTGAAAAGCAACAAGTTGGCAGAAGACGCATCAAAGATAGGACTCCAAATAAACATAGAGAAAACAGAGGTAGGTGATGAAGATTCCTGGGCAACACCAACAGGAACAACAACAACAACAGACGAAAATCAGCATAAATGGGAGGAACCTGAAAGAAACAACCTCTTTTACCTACCTACCTGGGAAGCATCGTTTCAACTACAGGCCGACGGAACTAACGAGGATATCAAAGCAGCGAGGATCGGGAAAGCAAGACAAGCTTTCACTACTCTCAAGTCTGTGTGGAGGTCAACAACTCTCAGCATCAAAAATAAGATCCGGATTTTCAACTCCAATGTGAAGTCAGTCAGTGCTACTGTATACGGATCAGAGATTTGGCCAGCGCGTCATAAAGAGCATCTCAAACAAAATACAGACCTTAATTAACAGTTGTCTTCGCTCAAGATCAGATGGCCAGAAAAGATCAGCAACAGAGATCTCTGGGAGCGGACCAACCAGGAACCGATTGTGAAACAAATATGCAGAAGGAAATGGAGATGGATTGGCTGGTCATACTCTGAGGAAACCATCAAGTGACATCACTAGACAAGCCATTGCTCGAGTGGAACCCGAAAGGGGAGCGGCGAGTTGGTCGTCAGTGCAAGGGTGACTTGGAGGAGGTCATGTGAAGAGGAGATGAAAACGTGCGAGCAGACATGGAGCCAGGTGAAGACTCTAGCAGAGAACCGAACTCAATGGAGAAGCACGGCTGAAGCCCTATGTTTCTCTAGGAATTAAAGGATACAATAATAATAAATATAACGAATTGACCGAAACTGACCTCATTGGAAAAATTGTGACAGGAAAGCAAACACACTGCCCCACAGCCCACACTAAACCACAAAGGGGGAAGACAACCCTGCGAGCAGAGCGAACGACTGTAGCAACAAGAAGAGTTGACTTAGGCGCGATGACTCAAGGTTCCAATATCCAATATCGTTTTAACGAGCTAGTATAAACCAATTTGATTTCTTTGTGCTCGCCTCTTGATTGTGAGGTAGAGGTTCCTGATCTTCGGTAAGCGTCTGCGTGGCTCGTCCGGCCACTCGACTGCCGTAGCTTTGGCTGACTCCAAAAGGAGTAGTGCAGGGATTAATTATATGTGGTTTGTAGTATGAGGTGTGTTAAGACTGTTACTACTGTGAATGGAGTTGATCCTTTCACCAGTTGATAACGAGCTAGTATAAACCAGTGATTTCTTTGAGCTCGCTTCTTGATTGTAAGGTAGAGGTTCCAGATCTTCGATGAACTTATGCGTAGTAAATCCTGACACTCGACTGCTTTAGCTCTGGTAGACTCCAAGAGGAGTGGTGCGAGGATTGGTCAAGATGTGGTTTGTAGTGTGCAGTATGTTAGGACTCAGTTGCTGCCGTGAATGGATTTTGACCTAACACCCGTTGGTCATTCGGTTTAGTCATAAAAGCAGAATAGTAATAATAATAATAGGTTGTAGTGTAGATAATATAGGTTGAGATAAGTGAATTAATAGAGGTGACCTAAGGAAAAGATAGAGTTGTCGGTACAGTGAGAGAAGGCAGAACGGGTCGAGATTTAGTTTATATGCTTATCCATTGACAGTGTGATTTTAAATTTTAAGAGGATAAGCCATTGAGACACAACCTTGCATTTCTGCATGATTGTCCAGCTTCCGCTTAAAAGTCTCCACAGATGGCGCTGTAGTCGCGGCCGCCGGTAAAGCGTTCCAGAGACGGCAAACTCGAATCGAAAAGAAATGTGAACGCACTCGAGTCTTCGGTCTCTAGTGTGCTATCATTAGCGGGTTACCTCGTGGAAGCCTATAGTCACTTAATGGCAGGATGCTTTTATTTGGGTGGACCTGGTCATTTAAGATCTTGTAGACAGTGATGAGGTCTCCCCTAGGTGTGAAAAGACTTAAGTTCTTCAGTCTTTCCTCGTATGATTTGTTGTGGAGGCCAGTCACCTATTTTGTCGCTCGTCTCTGGACACTTTCTCGAATGTTAGCATTCCTTTTGAGTAGCGGAGGAGCAATGATATTATGCACCTCAAGGTGTGGCCTCACGTATGTCTTATACAACCTTAAGAATAGTTCGGGAGTAAGAGCTCCCAGCTGCCTACGCATAAAGTGTAAATTTACGTAAGCTTTGACGACGTCCCTCGTGTAATTTACACTGGTGTCTAGCTTTCCTGTTAGAATGAGACCTAGGTCGCGTTCTGATGGCACACAACTCAAGTTCTGGCCACCAAGGGTGTAATTTACTCTCTGTAACCAGCCGGAATGAAGTTACACTACTTTGCACTTCTTTAGGTTGAAAGGCATTCCGTTAGCCAGAGCCCAGTCTCCCAGAGTTTGCAGGTCAGCCTGCAATCTGTTGGAGTCTTCCGATGAGTTTATTGCTCTCCAAATCTTTACGTCGTCGGCGTAAAGAAGTGCAGAGCAGTTCAGTTGAAAGGGCAGGTCGTTGGTAAAAATCAAAAACATCAACGGCCCTAAGATAGAACCCTGAGGACCCCTGATGCAAGTCGAGAAAGATCACATGGACTGGTACCTTTACGTCCCAGGATAGTGTCCAATCGTTCCAGGTTAGTAGAAGATTCGTCACACAGGATCTTCCCATCCTGAAACCGTCCTGTGCTTCATGGAGTAGGCTAGCCCCGTCGAAGTACTTTCTCATGTGGTCGTCAATGAGACTTTCCAATATCTTTGATATCACTGGAAGTAGCGCAACTGGTCTGTAACTGGTCGCATTCTGCCGGTCACCACTCTTGAAAGTAGGGGATAGGATGCCTCGTTTCCATTCACATGGAAGTTTCCCTACATCAAAGGAGTGTTGAAACAGATCAGTAACAGTATTAGTGTGCTTTTTAAATAATGTCGATTTGTAAAGTAAGGTCACAATGGAATCACCACAGTTCATTAAAGATGCTTAAATAATAAAATAATAATTCTTATTATTATGATTATAACAAAGATGTAGTAGCAAATAGAATATCAACTAAAATTCAGGATCATTCAAACCTGGATAGCCAAGCGGTAAGGATAATGTCTGAACCAACCAACTTCTTTTGGATGCACAAATTAGGCTTGTTATTCTGGATCCATTGGCCAGCCTCAGGAATATTTAGCAGTCGAACTCTTAAGGCGAAATTGAGGTTCGTGAGTATGCGGTAAATTACCCTGAAAGCATGGTTAACATCAATCAGTCTTGTGTTCTGTATCCACAAGATGAGATAGAATAGCGCTGCGAATAGATTTTGTTTGTCCTTTGCTTAACCACTCACTATGCAGTGTGATGTTCGTAAATTCGACGAGAAACACGCCTAATTGTACAGCCTATGTAACTGGCCTGTGGAGCCAGTGGAATTTTCCTAATTTTAGTTGATATTCTATTTGCAACTATATCTTTATTATTATTATTATTATTAATAAAGCATCTTTAATGAACTGTGGTGATTCCATTGTGATCTTACTTTACAAATCGACATTATTTAAAAAGCACACTAATACTGTTAATGACTACTAATCTAGAATATTCTATGTATATAAATAAACATGCATATATATAACTGTAGAGCGAGAAGAGGAGGAAGTTATCGTAAAGGATATTCTTTTCTGGCTCATTTATTTTGTATTTTATAGAAATAGGTTTAACAGTTTCGCAGTTGTACGGAATTTAGAGATTTATAATGTTTTGAAGTATGTGAAGAGAAAGTTTGGCATAGAATATATACTAGCTTTACCATGATTGGTTGTTCAGTGTCACTTGACAAATGCTTACTCGTGGAGACTATTGAAGCTGCCTGAAGTTGTAATGATGATCCCTGTGTACTGACGTTTGCATCATCTTCGTCTCTTTCCTTTTTTCAGGTCAGAGGCAATCAAATTGATGAAGAGGCAGGAGGGCAACTGCCCACAGATGAAATTGTAAGTTCTGGTTTGTTTCCCTCTTTCCGCCGCTGTACATATCACGAAGTTTTACGCAACCAACCGGTGATGAGTAGGGTGGGTGAAATCAGAGTGAAGATAGATAATATGTTTGTTTTATCGAATGAATGTGTTCTGAAGATTCATTCGCAGATAGGATAATATTATAATCCTAGAGAGGATGGATGGATGAGGTTAATTACTGGGTAGTGAGTGTATGTAGAGGTGAAGATTATCCGGACTTATAGGTATGTAATTTGATTGATGGCACTTGAATGTTTTGGTACGGGAGTTGCCAACGGGATGTACCTGCAATAATCTCCTGTGAGTGATTGTGTGTGGTGTTGTCATTTTGACTGGTACCCAGTACTCTTTGTTCGAAATGCTTAAGCTTAAATGTGTCATTAGGGAGTAAATGCTGACTGATTTGATTGTTTACAATCGATTCAACTACTCGTGAAATCGTGGAGGTGATATTTATGGGTGTGAGGTAGAGAGACAATTAAATTGAGGAGATTTTGCAGGATGGTATTAGAGAAAAAAAAGCTGACAGCCCGTATAACTATCCAGTTGTTTTAGTGAACAAAGGAGATGGGAATTAGAGACCCTGCATGGATTTCTGACAGCTAAACAGCACGACAGAGCATCCTAGCTGTAGTAGATAGCGTGTATTGTATACAAGGCGCGAATTTTTTACAGTGCTTGACCTCCGGTCACGATATTGTTAGATACGGATAAAGCAGAGCGACAGAGATAAGACGGCGTTCATCGCATGGGTCAGAAAGAATATCGGTTTAAACACATGGTATTTGGACGACTAGCAGGTGTACTGTTTGCCTTCAGGGGAGTCGTTAGGCTGTTGATCAGAAAGTTGAAGGATGTGGAGGTGTACGGTGATGACCTGTTCATCTGCAGTCAAAACGAAAGCGATCATGTGAGCCATGTTGAAGCCGTGTTAAAAGTCATTGAAGAGTTTGGACTGCTCACCGACAGGACAAAATCTCAGATAGCCAAACGGAGTGTTACCGTGTTGGGTGATAGAGGAGTGGGGAACGGTGAGATAAAACCGCTAGCGGAGAAAATCTTGTCGATAAAGAGCATTACGGGCCCGGATTCCAAGAGAATGCTAGGACAGTTCGTCGGGAGAGCTGCATTTTATAGTCGATTTGTGCAAACTTCAACAAGATAGCAGACCCGGTGTACAGACTATTAGATGATGAGTTGAAGTTTGTGTGGTCGGAAGATTCGCAGAAGACATTTGACAGTATTAAACTTCAGTTAAACGACAGTAAAATGACGCTAAGACTGCCTGTATCAGGAAAACAGTTAACAGTGTACACAGATGCGAGTGACTATGGGAAAGGCGTAGTACTTGGACAGGGTGAAGCAGTTGTCGAATATGTCAGTGGTATTTTAACACACAGAGCAGAAGTATTCAACGATAGAGAAAGAATGTTTAGCAATAGTATGTATGGGCGGTAGACAAATGCAGACCGTTATAAGGATGAGACTCGGGCACTGATATGATTATGAGGAATAAATTGTGCTCGAAACGTCATCAGTATATATTACTGTATAGCACTGTGTGACTTTATCAAAATGAAATTCTATCCATAGTGAAATGGAGACCGTATTGACTCGGCCAACAGTTGCACATGGAAAGTGATCACAAGTCGCTAGATTTTCTGAGGATGGCGGAAGGCCCACGTGGGGACTTGTCCAGGTGGATGTTGAGCCTGCGAAATTATGACTTCATCATCTCACACGTCCCCAGCAACGGAACTTGTTTGGCCGATTTCTTATCTAGACGAGATGACGAAGCTGAGTTACCGGAGATTGCTTATGGAGTGGATGCATTGTAACAAGATGCATTCAGACATGCTATCAGTCACAAGTCGGACACTACCCTGAATACAGTAATACAGGAGATCACTAACGGAATAGAAGTGAATCAACTTCTACGGCGCGTAAGGATCCGGCTATACTACTGAGACAGAGGGATCGATTAAGAGTGAACATTCACAGAACTGTAACTTGGCGAGAGAACGATGGAAGCTGGCTGGCGATAATACCTCAGTCTCCACGCCATGAGGTGATGCAAGAATGTCACCAGCCAGCAGATATAGAAGTAGCCAGAACAACTGACCTCTTGAGACAAAGCATGTACTGGCCAGATGTGATAGAAGATGTGGGGAAATATGTACTTGAATGTCCGCAGTGCTAGTTGATGAAGGAAGATCGGTGCATACGACCGCCTCTGTAGTCGATTCCATTCACGGCAGTAGGCGACTTCTGGTGTGTAGACGTAGTGGGTCCGTTTCCGCAGACATCCAGTGGCAATCAGTACCTCCTGGTGATGACGGAACACGCGACACGATGGGTAGACGCCATCGTGATCCGAGGTGAACGCGCGAGAACTGTGACTGATGCAGTAGTTGGACACATCGTTGCAGACCACGGTGTACCAAAGACGATGCTGACTGGCAGGTAGGTCAGTGTCCTTGTCTTGAAAGCCAAGCGCATATACATCCCGTTTGTAACAACTGACTATCAAGATGACCAGAACAAGACCATATCATCATTCAGAAACGAATGGTTTGACAGAGAGAAATAACCGTACACTGAAGGAGTGGTTGACCTCGAAGAGTGGTAACTGGGAGTCGGATCTTCCTTCCATTGATTTTACTAGCACGTCGTGCTTCTATCCAACCGGGAACCAACAAAGAAGTCACCATTTGAGTTGATGTTTTGTAGGAATCCAAGACTGCCAATACACAGTACGACCTGTTTCGTTCACCAGGAGTGGAATATGATGAGGTGGTTGCGAACGGAACGGAAAGAAGCCGTCAGGAATGTAAAGCGAAAAGAGAAGATAGACGCCGCGAAATCTGAGCTGGGAGAAAAGATGGGATGCATAAGCCTTAAGGTCGGCGATGAAGTAAAGTGTGTAGAGGAAGAAAGTATACAGTTGGATGCAGACCATGTTCATGGAAACTCCTTCCGAAGTGGAAAGGGCCATATACTGTCACTGAGTGCCGTGGTCCCGCTGATACCAACGAGAGGTGAAATAAGCGGATATGATTCTAACTTGCCTTTACTGGCTGTCTATTGTATGCTTAAGTTAATGGATTTATAATTGTAGAGCCTGAAGAATTTATTGAAACCACAATTGTTCTCTAAATTCCTGCTTAAAGTGTTCTTTCCACCATCCGAGTCGTCTATCTTGGGAGCTAATTATGGTGCCTTTTTCGTCATAGATTGTTCCACTTATGATTTGCCTTTAGCCACCTGCTTCTCTGATAAGTCTAAATTGTTGTCTTGCGCTACAAATCGCCGAAGCCTTTTCCATCTCCTTCCGTCGCTTTTGTTGAGCACGACTGTTCACGGTCGTTGCGAAGACTTCTTGTTAGTTTGTGCTTGAGCAGCAGCTTTTGCTCCTCATCATATTTGGAGCTCGTCGGAATGAATGTTTCTGTGTCAGTCAGTCAGTCAGTCAGTTCGGATGAGGTGGTAGAAATCCAATGGGTCTTACTGACCTTGGGTTTTGAACTATTGTCAGCTTTGACATCTGTGTGTACAGCTAACTAACTGTATGTTGTTCCAGGCTTCGTCAGGAGGAGTCCTGCTGTCGACCTCGGGTACTCTTTTCGCTATCCCTATTACTTAAATAGGGACTCAGTGTCTCGATCTAGTTGAAGACGTAACTGTTTCTCTGCCAACAATTTTTATGTCCGTTTAACCGCATAAACGTGCGCGAACCATGGCACGGCGTGATCAGAGTCTGTGCACGTGTTCCATAAGGAGTGGCAGTCTTCTACCGACCCTCTCCAACGATACCTTATCGCTATGTGGTCTATTTGAGTCCAATGTTGATTTGGTGATGGAGGTCACCAGGTTAGACAATGTGTCTCTGTTTGTGCCTAGAGTTGTTGGTGACTGGGAACAAACAGATGACTATCTGAAGAG
Source organism: Trichobilharzia szidati (assembly GCA_944472155.2). Taxonomy (NCBI): domain Eukaryota; kingdom Metazoa; phylum Platyhelminthes; class Trematoda; order Strigeidida; family Schistosomatidae; genus Trichobilharzia; species Trichobilharzia szidati. The sequence continues at coordinate 20,259,685 of OX235279.1, read as the reverse complement.
AACTGTAGAAGACAATCACCGCCGTTGTTGGTTCGTCGGTAGTGGACTCCGTATGTACCACCTATATACTTCTCAGTCTCGCATAACTTCCCTACTTGGGTGGGCATTGAAGTTGCCTGCTAAAACAACTATATCTGAACGTCGTTTTGCTTTCTGCAGCACATTGAACAGTTTCCCGTCGAAGTCATCCTTAAGTTCATCCGAGGAATGTTAGCTGACTGACGTAGAGTTGGAGTTGGAAAGGAGTTAATCAGACCAGGTGAAAACGTGGAATCAAGCACTGAAGTCCTTGAGAGTTGTTTTGAGACACATAGGGGGTAGGTGTAGGTGTAGTTGTGAGCGTAGGCTGGCTGGCTGGCTGGTTGAGGTGTTTGGAGACTATTGGTGATTTGGCTGGAAATCGTGGTGAGTGACACAGATGCGCAGGCACTCTTAGTGATTTGATGTCCCGACGCGCAGATTAAACCCCTAGTTACTCCATGTTCCTCCCTTGTCTTTCTCCCGTACATTTCTGCTTTTGAGAGTCTTTTCTCTGTCTAGGTTAGGTTGTCTATCTTTGTATACTACGTGGAGTTTGTCAACTTGAACCGCTCCACTTCTGTGCAAAGTTTTGTGTTGAAACTCATTGACTGGCAATCAGCTCTTTCGTATAAGTTTTCATCTTGTGCGCAACTGCACTACTCTACTTAGATGATATTCTAATCCTTTTCGTTATTTCCATGCGAATTCAGTTGTAGGATGTATGTGTCTGTGCTTTCTTTGATTGTGATTGCTTTTTCTCCGTATAGGTGGGCCTGTCAAATAGTGAAGAGAACAGGAAGCGGAGACGAAAGCCGAAAGATTTCGGCGCAGACTGGATTATACCGGGGAATCCCAGAAAACGCGTCAAGTCAGACTGTATCAGAGTCAAAGACAATAATGATCTGGCAGGAAGACTGAAAGGTGATGAAATTGTAAGTTCTGGTTTGTTTCCCTCTTTCCGCCGCTGTACATATCACGAAGTTTTACGCAACCAACCGGTGATGAGTAGGGTGGGTGAAATCAGAGTGAAGATAGATAATATGTTTGTTTTATCGAATGAATGTGTTCTGAAGATTCATTCGCAGATAGGATAATATTATAATCCTAGAGAGGATGGATGGATGAGGTTAATTACTGGGTAGTGAGTGTATGTAGAGGTGAAGATTATCCAGACTCGAAAGTCTCATCCTAGTTTGATGAAACAGCTGTCCACTACTCTCTGGTTTTCAATCGTTCTCTAGCTGATGTCAATCCGTGATCAACTCGTAAAAAGAGTTTGTATGTGTTAAGAAGCTAACGATTGTTTCATCATCGCAAAAGGAAGCTCCACGCTGATGCAGAGTACTTCTAACGACTCACCAAAAGAAGAATACTGTACTGGGGATGTGGAGACATGCAGATACTTAGGTACTCGAATGAACATGTTTGAATCTTAGAGATCGTGACGTCATGTATGTATGTCTGTGAAGGATTGGAACACATCCATTCAGATAACCACTGTAAGTGACGGCATCATAATGTCCTCCATTTGTGAATCGGAATGCATTATTCTTGAGCAGATATTATTTCTGAGCTTCAACTAGTGGTGGTAGTTGAATAGCTCAAGATCTTCAGAACGTCCTCATAGTGTGAAGGTGTGAGCCTGCTCAGGGTTATTATAATTAAGAAAGGTTTGTTCAACTATCTAGAAAGACCTAAATAGCCTGTAGAATGAGGCCATTGAAACTACCTGAAACCGTCAACCTTTTTTCACAACGCTGAGAACTTGAGATGGTCACAAGCATATTGGAAATAGCGGTAAAACACTGCTTTGTATAGTGCTGCGGTTAACTAGAAATAGATTTCAATATAGCAAAAATATTCACTCAGATATCTATGAAACACGAAATAATCGAGCAAAGAATATTCGTTTCGATAAATTCCTCTTCCGGCTCTACAAATATATCTGCATGTTTATATACACAGAATATTCTAAATTAGTAGTCATTAACAGTATAAGAGTGCTTTTTAAATAATGTCGATTTGTAAAGTAAGGTCACAATGGAATCACCACAGTTCATTAAAGATGCTTAAATAATAATAATAATAATTCTTATTATTATGATTATAACAAAGATGTAGTAGCAAATAGAATATCAACTAAAATTCAGGATCATTCAAACCTGGATAGCCAAGCGGTAAGGATAATGTCTGAACCAACCAACTTCTTTTGGATGCACAAATTAGGCTTGTTATTCTGGATCCATTGGCCAGCCTCAGGAATATTTAGCAGTCGAACTCTTAAGGCGAAATTGAGGTTCGTGAGTATGCGGTAAATTACCCTGAAAGCATGGTTAACATCAATCAGTCTTGTGTTCTGTATCCACAAGATGAGATAGAATAGCGCTGCGAATAGATTTTGTTTGTCCTTTGCTTAACCACTCACTATGCAGTGTGATGTTCGTAAATTCGACGAGAAACACGCCTAATTGTACAGCCTATGTAACTGGCCTGTGGAGCCAGTGGAATTTTCCTAATTTTAGTTGATATTCTATTTGCAACTATATCTTTATTATTATTATTATTATTAATAAAGCATCTTTAATGAACTGTGGTGATTCCATTGTGATCTTACTTTGCAAATCGACATTATTTAAAAAACACTAATATTGTTACTGACTACTAATCTAGAATATTCTATGTCTTTATCGGGAGTGACTACAGTATAGTTATGATTCCTGTATATCAACGTTTTCGTCTCCTTCGTCTCATTCTTTTTCGATTGTCTGTGTCAACAACTCGGTTGAGGACTACATGATGCCCGCATATAGAGTTCTACTTGTGATTTGAACTGCTCTCTGAACATGCTGAATTGTGCTTATGTTTGTTAACTTCAGAGAGTCTGCATCTTATAAGTTAGTTAAGAGTGAGAGTCAAATGCTTAAGGTGATCTGATTCAGTCTGATTGTTTCTCGATTATGGATAAGATTTTATTTTGATAAACTGTCACACAGTGCATTGTTATACAGTAATATTTACTGATGATCAAGTTTCGAGCACAACTTATCCCTACTCATAATCATATCAAGTCACTCACTCACTCACACAACTTTTTCCTTCATTTATATACATGTGTGGAATTCAGGATTAGACATTTGAATACAAATCAGTAATATAGGATAATTTACATTCAGAAATAATAATAATAATATGAGTGTTATCAATCAAGTACAATCAGATGGGAAATAAGAGGAGTGTTTTTATAGTCAAAATAAGTAACTTGTTAGAATGCTGTGATGAAGTTCAATTGAATTAGAATTTAAAGATAATTTATTATCCTGCTCTGATTTGACTGACTGGTGGTAATGATTTCTTCCATATTTGTTTTGTTAAAAGAAGTTCTAAAAAGTAATCTATGTAGGTGGAGAGAGAGAAAGAGGTTGGGTGTAGACTCGACGAACCAGGCAGGATTCAGTAATCAACCTCTCTCTCTCTCCACCTACATAGACTACTTTTTAGAATTTTTACCCTCTCCCACCATGCTGTTGTGTGGTTGTGTTAATGCATGCAGTGCAATGTAGTGCTGAGCTTTTTCCTAAATTACTTATCTCGGGTGGGGTCAACCATTCTTCCCTTAGCTGAATTCTTATGTTCTGACAATCTGACTACTCCCGACCTACTAATTCGACCTATATAAGTAGTTGACCTAACTCACAGTCATTGCAGAGTATTTTGTAAATTATATTATTTTGTCTAATAGGGTCAACCGACAGGGTCCTTTAACCTACAGAGCTTGTCCTAGCTGAGTGAGTTTGTAGGTTCGAATGCCACCACTCTAATTCCTGCTCTATTGAGAATCCTACGTAGGGAATGTCTGAGAAGTCCCCTCCTTATATGGTAAAACTGCTGTAGATGCCTTATATTCTCTCTTATTTATGTTATCATTATTAGTTTCCCTACTATTTTTATTTTGCTTTTCACTTTTTCTGATCTTCCTAATGAATTTCATAGGATAGTTAGTTATTTGACACCAACGCTACTTCTTCTTCTTCTGTCTGTTTTATTTCATCATTTAGGTCTTTTCTTGTACTACTTGGTGCTACTGCTCGGTTTGTTCGACGCCTAACTTAACTAAGCCTGCCTTAACAGATAACTACGGATGAGATGAATTAAAGTTTATCAGCAGAATGCGTTGGTGTTTTATAAACACTTGTGTGTAGTTTAGCCTCTTCTATTCGTTTTATTTTACACTCAAACATCACAGCTAATTCTCCTTGTTTATTTTACGATTCAAATGTGAATTTTATTCCCTCTACTAGTGAGTTTATATGTGTCAAGAAGCTAGAGGGAGATATGTTGTGTTTTTAACACTGTGTGTGAAAGTGTCATCCACATATCTCCACCATAGTTTTGAAGTAGGATAAAGTGAATGTATTAAGAGCGTTTAATTAAAATTTAATTGGTGGATGGTGACTAGAAGTGGAATCCAGTCCAGGATAACGCGCATTTCGTCCTATTTGCAACTCGTCAGTTGGCTGGATGTACCTGCATTCCTCAGTGAGTCAGTGATGATGTTCCCACCACGGAGGCTCTGACCCAGTGCCCATAGTTTCAAACGCCAAAGTGTCAACGGGAAAATCTAAAATTCAATTGAATAATTACTATGAACCGTTGCACAAGAGGTGGGGTGGCTCTCGTGGCCCAAGTCGTCTAGTGGATAACGCTTTGGCTGGTGTTTGAAACTATGGGCATTGGTTTGGAGCCTCCGTGGTGGGAACATCATCACTGACTCACTGGGAAATGCAGGTACATCCAGCCAACTGACGAGTTGCAAATAGGACGAAATGCGCGTTATCCTGGACTGGATTCCACTGCTAGTCACCATCCACCAATTCAATTCTAAGTCAACATTAAGCCACATAATAAATCTGCATTACTGCTAACTTTTCTGGGGTGTATAGCCCAAGTCCTCCACAAGGTCTTGGCTTGTTGTTATCTCTATTGTCAGTGAAATACCCGACTGACTGACTGACTGACTTCCACAGGGTGTTTATTTATTGCACAGCGCACTTCTCTCCTGTTTTACGTTTGTCCTGTTACAAAATGTAAATTGTCATCTGTTAAAGTTAGAATTGTTGTTGTTGTTTTAAATTCCTTGTTTTATCCTAAAGTTGCTTTAGAAATGGTAATTAGTTGATTTTAGTAATTGACATAAATGTCATTAACATTTTACAGAACCGTGGAGGAAAATCTTTGGGTCGCACCACAGAAGACCTATTTGACGAGGTCCCTAACCAAGATTCTATGCGTTTATCTGAGCCATTGAATACGCACAGAATTACCAGTAAGTTGATTGTTCTCCTCCACACAAATAAAAGTCTGTTGTTGCTGTTGCTAAGGTCAATCAATTAGTTCATATTGTGGTTATACTGACGTTAACACACACTGTGGTGGTTGGTTGCAGTTTGTTTGTCTTCCGTAGATTGATTGACCATTATTAGTGACCATAGTGACTCTGGCATTGTGGTGGTGTTTTAGGCGATCGGAAACAGATTTGTGATAAGTAAGCGTGTGTTATCTGAATTTGAAAATAAAAAGCGTTTATTTTTAATAACAACTGAATCAGTCTGGAACTGGATCGTACATTCATTGAGTATTTCATGAACGCGCTTCACTTAACTCACTAACTAGAAGTATGGGAGACGAGATTAGAAGTATCCATCCATTCCAATCATCAAGGCTTTTGAAGAATAAGTGTATACTAATAGGAATGACCATGATAGTAAGATTAGACTAGGGGTTGTTATTGTCTCGACGTGTGAAACACAAAGTGAGGAGGAGGCGGGTTGTAGAGGAATCTGTGCTACGGTGCATTGATTTAGTATGCGTGACACTGTTACAATAGACATTGAAGATGGTTTGAAGGCAGATCTCTTCTTATAAGTCAGGCGAAAATTTTGATCCAACAGACAACGAATGGTTCTGAAATAGTTCATTACTGACCTCACCCTATAGAGTGGGGGGGGTCATCATTCTATAACAGACTTACACACCTGTTTTAAACTCAAAAGAAGTAATAGTTGTGCCATGTGTAATGTTTATGTAATCACCATGTTTCACCGTGTTAGCAATTTTTCATTGAGATCCTCTGTTCCCTTTGGTTAGACACATTGTTAATTGTGAGTTGTGAAGCAGCAGTGTCGCCCTGCATTTCTCAGAGGAGGAGAGAATTTGTTGACAACGGCATCTTTTCCATAAAAGGAAAACCCACCTTATTTACAGTATGCTTGTATTCAATCAAACGGGTGTACAAAGTGTAGTTGAACTGGTATGAGTGAACATATCTGGTCAATGTTCGTCAATGTTCTTTATCAAGCCGAGTGTGTGACTCATCGAGCCAGTTGAAAGCACTTGGTTTAGCATTATTACAGATTGTTTCTTTGAGAAAGAAAGAAAGAAAGGAGAAATGATTTCTAATAGTCCTATCGAAATTTATTGAAGGGACTAAGTTGTTTTAAATGATCGAAAAAGCCACCAAAGACATGCTCTACCATAGACGCCTCAACATTGCACAAGTGATAACGTCACATTCCGTGTTGTGTGTGTGTGTGTGTGGATGCATACATTGGCAGGAGGAGTAATGGTGTCTTGCTTGCATATAAGGGTGAGAGAACATACATACATATACCTAAATGGCTTGAAAAATAGTTGAACTGTGAAACCTCGATAGATGTACGTGACTGATAACCTATTGAAGTGTATGTATACATATATACATATGCTTGTTTAAGTTGACGTCATTCGTCTCCCATTTTAGATGGGCTGTCATCACCGACGCCATCGGCAGGTTCGTTGCATTCATTGTGTCGTCAGCTGCGTATTGCAACTCCAAGATCATCAGTGTTCGAAGGATGGACTATTATTCTTACTGGTGGTGGTGGTGCTAGAAGTGAGTTTATAGGTTCGTTTCTACCAATCTACTCGTCGATGTTTACTTTGCATTAGTGGACACATTTTTTTCTAAATTCCTATAGCCTAAAGTAGTAGGCACTTATAAAAGTCGTGGAAAATACCCATCGGAACATTAGATGATTGAAAAGAACAAGAAGTTCAGCAACGATGGCGATCTTTTCGGAGATTTCATTCTCAAAAGCAGCTGTGCAATCGCATTAGTATAGATTAGTTTGCATGGATACAGTTATTATATGTTCAATTCCACATAGTAACTAAGGTGGTAATAATTTTCCAACTTGATATGAAAGTTTGAAGGTACGAATATAGAAGATTACAAGGGGCTTAGAGATAAGATTGCGTAGGATTAGAAAACAGTTACAACGTGTGCAAAATTAATATTTGATAACTGGATAAATAATTTTAAAGGCGAATAAATTGTGATAATTATTTTCAACTTGATATGAATTACGAGAAGCTTAGGGACAAAAGTTACGCAGGGATAGAAGGAATTACAGGTATGAACAAAATGAGCATGGAAACAAATTGAAAATTTTCAACTTGAAATGTAAGTTAGGAGGTGTGTGTGAATATAGATTACAAGAGGCATAGAAACAACAACAAAAATTACACCGGATTAGAATATAATTTTAAAATGGTTGTTCTAAACGGGATTACAAGTGTGATCAGGAGGAGCATGGAAACAAACTTAAAATAACTGATTTTATAACTGAAAAAATTGGGATGAATTGAATGAAGACAAAGAGAGAAAATTACACAGAGAGAGAGAGAGCAAAACAACGAAAAAAAACTGAAGGCCAAGGGAACATACAGAACTAGGTTCGTGGTAGTTGTAAAGGCTGGATTAGTCTCTTTTTAACACATAGCTCTGGCTTTTCGATGCATTTGGCGAGAGCTTCCCGATTACAAACAAGTCGGAAACACACTGACTGCCTTTGGTAGATTTTTGTTTACTTTGTAAATGACTCTGAATGATGAGTCAGTTGAGATCCTGTGACAGGTATTGACGAGATGTTCAGTTTTGCGCTTCTTTTTGAACCACTGCCTCCTCTTTTTGGAGCCATGCTGGATGATTTTCTCTAAGACGTTTTGATAAGACATGCATAGAACGACCTAGTTCCGCAAGAGCAGTTGAACTGATATATACATATGTGAACATTGAAGTGGTCATATGCGGAAGTCTGTCCTTCCCGTTGGTCCGAAGTAGTGTGCGGCTAGAGAATATCACTCTTAGAGTTGCTGCCTTATAAAAGTGGTGGTATTTTCGGGTAACCACCTAGGTGGATCATTTGTTGTTCACGTGACGATTTTATTGAACAACCGATTGTTACACCATCAAAGGTTCGCTGTCGTTACGTTACGTTAGGTGCCTGTGGCAACTGATCTTTCAGGTGATTTTTGTCTGAGACATCATACTGCTGATTGGCCTTTAAGTGTTAGGCTAAACCTGAGATAGACCTCAAAATTACCACACTTAGTAAAATCTTCACCGCGTTATAACCTTAGCAGTACACTCTATCTAACGTGTAAGTACTGACGAACGGAATTAGAGTAAAAAGACTTGAGACGCGGGAAGTGTGTCTGGGGACGTAGTTTTATTTTACACAAATGAAATATCAAATTTAATAAATATAAAGGTGTTATACAACGTATTTGTGGTTTTGCTTAGTAGTAGGCTTGGAGAGTGCGCTGAATGAAAGCACAACAAGAGGAGAGAGCGAACCTAGTATGTACAGGAGAGTCAGAAATCACAAGATGAAGTAGAGCCAAAAAGTGAGTGAGTGCGTTGAAACAGAAGTTCAAAGGTTCAATTTACACTACAGACCCGAGACTTTATCAAATATGACTCAGAATTTAAAAAAACTTGCGATGGCCTTGCTGTATTTTCGCCGTTTTTTATCCTTTTCTAAAAGCGATATGAAGTGTAATAAATGAGATGCTTTGATGATGTTTTAGATACGCTTTAGTACGCTTACGTGGGTTTTTTTTCGCGGAAATTTACCACTTTCTTTTTTTTCATAGGTAATAATAGTCCAACGGCGGATTCCGTTGATGTCAGTCTAATAGAAGAATTGATCGTTGCTTGTGGTGGAGAAATTGCGGTGGAGATAACACCGTCTTTTCTCGATAGACAACGACAGCAAAATCGGCATATAGCTTTAGTTTCAACAGAATGCTGTCTTACAACGGTATACTTGCAAGCGCTTGCCACGCTGGGCAGTATCCCAATACTCTGCACTGAATGGCTTCTGGATGCATGTCGAGAAGATGTGATGACATCAAGTGAAGAGTGTCGTAATTGGCCTCTCCACTTATTGCTCACATATCCTGGGCGCTATGAATTGCCCAGGGGATTCATATCTGGATCCTTGGAACCAGTTAGTTGGTGAGTTTTGATCATTTTTTGGATCAATAATATTGATGCGTAAAAGTTTTTTTATAAACCTGGAAACTAATGTTTCTTATTTAACATTACACATACACTAATATATGTGTAAAACTTGGACACTGTGGTGGTAGTAAGTAATTCCATATTAGTTTGTTTATTAGGTATATCACACGGTCAGTGAAACAGTATTAGTATTTACTGGATGACAAAGTTCCGAACATAATTCACTATTGTTCATGATCATTTCATCAATTATAATCACACGACTTCGAAACTTGAGTTTCATGGTTTTCTATGTCCTCTCCTATTTGTCGTCGTAGGCGTGGTAGTAGAATTTTCCAGATATCTGTGTGGACAGGTGTTGAATCATTCCTGTTACATGTATTTGCAGTTGATTCGATAAACAAAGCTTCTGTTATCAATCTCTCCCTCCCTCTATTCACCCTGTGACATTAGATTTCAAAAGTGTCATCATATACCATCCAGCCTATTGTATGTTTGTGTGTATTTGCATGTAGTGCTTGCGATAGCTGCTGAACTTTTCTCTAGATTTCTTATCTTATTCGGGTCAACTAATCTAGATTTTGCTAGGTTTTTATGTTCAACTAGTCTAACTCACTGCCACTGTTCTACTACTTTGGCGTATGTATTTGACGTGACAATCATAGCAGACAGGATATTAGATCCTTTAACCGGCAAAGCTTGTTTCTAATTGAGTTTGAATTCCAGCCACTTTTATTCCTGCGAATACGTGTAATAGGGATGATTCAACACCTGTCCAGCCAGATATCTGGAAAATTCTACTACCACGCCTACGACGACAAATAGGAGAGGACATAGAAAACCATGAAACTCAAGTTTCGAAGTCGTGTGATTATAATTGATGAAATGATTATGAACAATAAAGAATTGTGTTCGAAACTTTGTCATCCAGTAAATACTAATACTGTTTCACTGACTGTGTGATATACCTAATAAACAAATGAATATGGAATTGCACATACACGTTTTGCTAAGGATTGCTTGTGAACCCTCCGTCTTGACCTTTTTTTGAAACAGTTTTGTTAGCTTCTTGATATCACTTCAGGTGGCTAAATTAGTTTCAAATAACCCTGAAAGATTGTGCTGTTTTTTTATAGTGATATAATGATAAGTCGATGCTTCCTAGCTTCTATTAATATTCACCTGTAACAGCAGTAAGTTGCTAACTGGTTTCTTCAGTGTTTCAGTTATCCTCTTCGGAGGTAAACAGGTAGGCAGGTGGAGATTGTCGATTTATTCTTCGGTGTGTGTGTGTGTGTTACAGACTATTATGACTATTTTGATTGTGGACACGGATTGACACTCATAATCTTGATATCCCTGATTTCTTTTACGATGCTTTTAAATAAATCATTGAAAAAGAGATTCTCTTTAGAGTAGCATTATACTGCACATGTTTTCTGTAATAATAATAATAATAATAATAATAAGGAATATTTGTCTGCAAACATGTATTCTCCTTAGTAGTTGTGTGTAACGACAGAAGACCAAAGTCACGCAACAGATCGTCTATTTAGGAAATCAACACATTTTTATCGATTTTGTTGTACATTATTATTATAGATTATTGTTAGCAGACAAACACAGTCTTCTGATTGATGGTTGTTTCTCACTGAACGTTAGTTAATCTTTCATCTCTTTGTGGCTGTTTCTTCAAGGTCAGATCATCTGTGTATCTGCTAACTGTATCCGCCTACGCAAACAAAGTCTTCTGTGATTGGTTGTTGACTCGGTCTTTGTTCTTGTTCTTTTCTCATGAGCAATATTTGGGGACATAAACATTGACGTAAATTACTGTCTACTAATTTTGGCCTAGCAGACAACTCTCACCACAGTAGTACTTTAAATTTTATATTTTCTGGTTTAAAGAGTGTTTGAAGGGGTTGCATATTGCTTAGAAATTGCTCTGAAAGCTATTTATTTTGAATAGATCAATAACAAACAACTCAAGGATCAGATGAGAATACAACACACCTTCATTTTATTTAGGTCGGCATCTTTCCAACCACTGACAAATTGAATAATAGACGTTAACAGTTTTACTACAATTTTCAGATAACCTTTTAAGTACATTAGAGATAAAATGTGCAATAATAATAATAATAACAATAATAAACAGCCAATATGGTATTTGGATGAATTTTCTACGTTAAGTTAGTGAAATGTTTTAAATTGGTGCTATACTTGTAACAACAGAAGGCAAGAGTCAGGCAACAAATCATTTATTAAGGAAATCAACGCATATTTATATATTTTCATGTACATTACTATGAATATTTAAGCAAACAAACACAGTCTTCCGATTGGTTGTTTCTCACGTAAAGTTAATCTTTCATCTATTTGTGACTGTTTCTTGAATGTCAAATCCTCTATATGTTAACTGCATCCGCCTACGCAAAGTCAATCTTTGTTCACATTTTCTCACGACAAATCTTGGGAACGTAAATATTGACGTAAATTACTGTCTACCAATTTGGCTAGTAGACAGCTCTCACCACACTCGTCCCCCCGTCAAATCGCTTCGCGCGCAGGCGTTCCGACCTTCTGGGTGATGCGTTCTCTCGTTGATGATTGTTACAGACCGGCTTGGCCCAATGCACCCATCGTTGGATCTGACTGGCGTTAACTCGTTTTTGTTTGTCACCTCTTCTGATGGTATATACTTGACCCCGTCTTTTTGTGACTGTGTATGGTCCTTCCCACTTTGGAAGGAGTTTGCGTGAACCTGGTCCGCATCCGACAGCATATCTTCTGTCTCTACACTTCACTTGGTCCCCGACTGAGAAGGTAATGCCCTGAGTCTTTTCCCTCAGCTGAGACTTCGCGACATCCCTCCACTGCTTCCGTATTACATTCTTGACGGCCTCTTTCCGCTCTGCTTTTAATTTCGTCGTACTCCACTTTTGGTGAAGGGGCCAGGTTTCGTTGTGTATCGGTAATCGTGGTTTTCTACCATACATCAGTTGAAAGGGTGACTTTTTCGTTGTTTCCTGGGTGGTGGCACGATGTGTTAGTAGAATCAGTGGCAGCTCCGTTTCCCAGTTACCGCCCTTCGAGGCCAGCCACTCCTTCAGCGTACGGTTGTTTCTCTCCGTCAGGCCATTCGTTTTTCAATGGTATGGGGTCGTTCGGATCCTCTTGATGCCAAGCTGTTGCAAACGGGAAGTAAATTCTTCACTTTCGAAACACGGACCTTGGTCTGTCAGTATTGTCTTTGGTACGCCATGGTCTGCAACGATGTGTCTAACTACTGCATCTGTCACGGTCCTTGCGCGTTGGTCTGGGATTGCTACGGCGTCTACCCATCGTGTCGCGTGTTCCGTCATCACCAAGAGGTACTGATTACCATTGGATGTCTGAGGAAATGGACCCATAACATCTACGGACCACAAGTCACCTATCGCCGTAACTGGAATCGACTGAAGTGGTGGTCGTATGCACCGGTCGCCTTTCATTAGTTGGCACCGTGGACATCCAAGTACATATCTTGCTACGTCTTCTCTCATACCTGGCCAGTACATACTTTGTCTCAAGAGGTCGGTTGTTCTGGCCACTCCGGTATGTGCTAGCTGGTGGCATTCTTCTATCATGTGGTGGCGCGACGATTGAGGTATGACAGCTAGCCAGCTTCCGTCGTCCTCTCGCCAGGTCAGAGTCCCGTAGACATTCACTCTTAGTCGATCTCTCTGTCTGAGTAGTGTGGTTAGCTCCTTACTCGCTGTAGCTGGATCCACTTCTATTCCGTTAGTGATCACCTGTATTACTGTATTCAGCGTATCGTCCAACCTTTGTCTGTGTGCCAATCTTAGTGGGTCTTGTTCTACTGCATGCACTCCGTATGCGACCTCGGGCAACTCAGACTCGTCTTCTGGTCTCGATAACAAATCTGCCAAGACATTTTCATTTCCAGGAACGTGTGAGATGGTAAAATCGTACTCCTGAAGACGCAACATCCACCGTGACAATTTCCCTCGTGGGTCTCTCGCTGTCTTCAGAAACTGTAGCGGCTTATGATCCGTTTCGATGTGGAACCGTCGGCCGAGTAAATAAGGTCTCCATTTGTCGATTGCCCATACCATCGCTAAACATTCTTTCTCTATCGTTGAATACTTTCGCTCTGTGTGTGTCAAAACCCGACTGGCATACTCAACGATTCCCTCACCCTGTCTTAGGACCGCACCTATGGCGTAGTCACTGGCATCTGTGCACACTGTGAACTGTCTTCCAGGTACAGGTAGCTTGAGTGTCATTTGTTGGTGGTCGAGCAGCTGTTTAATCCTGTCGAATGTCTTCTGCGATTCCTCCGACCAAACAAACTTCGGTTCACCTAGTAGCCTGTACAGAGGGGCTGCTATCTCATTGAAGTTCTTCACAAAGCGACTATAAAACGCTGCTCTACCTAAGAATTGTCTCAATTTTCTCTTTGAATTCGGGGCCGGGATCGTCTTTATCGTCAAGATTTTCTCCGGTAGTGGTTTAATCTCACCATTTCCCACTTTATGTCCCAAAAGAGTTACATTCTTTTTGGCTATCTGAGACTTGGTTTTGTTGACGCGCAGTCCAAACTCTTCGATGCGTCGCAGCACGGCTTCCACATGGTTCACATGATCGTTTTCGTTTTGACTATATATGACGAGATCATCACCGTACACCTCAACGTTTTTCAAGTTCTTAAGTAATAGCGTCATCAGTCGTCTGAACGTGAACGGTGCACCTGCTAGTCCAAACGGCATGCGTTTCAATCGATATTGTGTCTGACCCACGATGAATGCCGTCTTATCTCTTTCACCTGGCTTTATCGGTATCTGCCAGTATCCTGAGCGAAGATCGAGAACTGAAAACAAATTTGCGCCTTGTAGGCGATCTAAAGTTTCTACTACTGTTGGCATGGCACACGGTCTTAACTCTGTCATACTGTTTAACTGTCGAAAATCAACGCAGAATCTATACTTCCCATTCGCCTTTTTTTACTAACAGCAATGGAGAGTTGTACGGGCTATCAGCTTCTTCAATAATATCATCTTTTAACATCTCGCACCTGTCGCTCAACTTCGCCTTCTAAATGACATGGAACTCTTCGCGTGGTAAATGACGTTACTTTCGGGCCACTTAACGGAATTTCATGATTCACCTTATCGCAATAACCGTATGGGTCCCCATCTCCAGTAAACAGATGATCGTATTTGCTGAGTAACTTTGCTATACTTGGGACTTCCGATGCCGCAATCCCTGCTACCTCACTATTCTCGTGCATGCTAAAAAACCCGTACTTCGTAACGACAACCCTTTTCTTCATGTTAATCACTGCATCCACTTCTCGCAAAAAGTCGGCCCCAAGGATTGTTTGGCGCAATTCAGGTACCACCAGGAATGGGAACGTCACGCAATCCTCTCCAATTCTAACCCTGCAGTCTGAAACTCCCGAAATTCTTAACACGTGACCGCCTACTGTTTGCACTGTCAACGAACACGGTCTTATACTCTCACACAAACTCCTATCTACGAGTGAGACTGCAGCCCCTGTGTCGATTAAACACACCAACTCGCGATCATTTACCCGTAACTTCGAATATATTGCCCCCTTCTCCATCGCCCCTATTACCTCAAGTCTCGGAACACAGGAAGAAGACACAGTATATCTTTTAAAAATTCTTCTTTGCCGTCTTTCCAGGCAGCGGTCTCTCCAGTGCCCCAGTTTGCCACATGCGAAACACCGATCTCTCCGCACGCTCAGTCTCAGCGCGGCCACTTCACGTTGCAACTCTTCGATTTGTTTCTCACACTATCATATGCTGCCTTCGCCCGGCCTCTCAGTAGCGTTCCAAGAACAACCGTCTTCGCTGATGGCTCTTGCACACCATTCAACTCTGCAATAGCTTCGAAGTCCCTTAAGAAGATCCATATGTCTCCTTCTTCAAAAGCTGCAGGCCATGGGACTTTCATTTCGCGACAGGCAGCGACACCAAATGTAACAACAGAAGGCAAGAGTCAGGCAACAAATCATTTATTAAGGAAATCAACGCATATTTATATATTTTCATGTACATTACTATGAATATTTAAGCAAACAAACACAGTCTTCCGATTGGTTGTTTCTCACGTAAAGTTAATCTTTCATCTATTTGTGACTGTTTCTTGAATGTCAAATCCTCTATATGTTAACTGCATCTGCCTACGCAAAGTCAATCTTTGTTCACATTTTCTCACGACAAATCTTGGGAACGTAAATATTGACGTAAATTACTGTCTACCAATTTGGCTAGTAGACAGCTCTCACCACATACTTATCAATGTAATATGACCAAAGTTTCTCGCATAAAGCAGCAATGAGCGGGAATCAACAACATATTGTGGTATATATAAATTATAACATTATAAAAGTGTTAATGTGAACGAATGGAATCTGAACAAAGTGAATTGTGAATTGAGCTCATTTGCTTAGATATCAAGCATATTGAAGCATAACGTTTTGGTAAATGGTGATGTGACTAAGTAAGCAAGTAGCCTAAATGACTTTAGCGACTCAGGCAGGGATTGACTTGTTACCAGTGAATAATATCTTGTTGCTTTAGGATATGCAGATGATATATGTATATATATATATATATATATATATATATATATATAGTCCTGCTCCCCGGTGAAGACGCTGACAAAATAGAGTTCGAGTCCTCTGAACACCTTGTTGAGCAGCAGTAATCTCCGAATGAAGCGATCGGTGGGACGTGTTGACCACTTGACTTAATCAGGGAGTTGTATCAGCCAGCCCCAGCGGATTGTTGACTGACGAAGTCTCAGCACGGATACACAAGCCTCATTATTCGACATATGCACCAGCTTATGCCATCTCTGGAATAGACGTGTGATATCCGGCTGACTGGCCGTCTACCAAAAGGGTGTTTGTACTGCTCAGGTGTTCGCTCTGTCGTCCTTTATGTCTGGCTGTAAGACATGGCCATTAAAAGTGGAAAACATGAAAACGTTAGCTAGCTGTCTTCGTATTCTTCTTCCAATGCATCTGCGTTTTGCAGCTATACAGTTGGTAGTAACAAAGGAATAACTAACATGTGTCGACTTTTGACTGAACCCTGACGAATTTGCTGTTAAACACTTCATGCAATTCTCTTCCCATTAATAAACTTGAACAAAGCAAGAACAACAATTGTACCAGAAGATGATATGAGCTCATCTTTTATTATTTCGAGGATTCTTCTCAACTGGTTACCGGAAAGAGACAGTGGTGAATCTTGCACTGCACTTTTATGAGTCATCCTTTTTCCTGTTTAGAAAACTCTACTCTCTCATCTAAACATGACTCACACTACCTTGTTCTTTTCTTTCCTTTTTTCTATTGACTATTAGATAAAACACTTTCTTTAGTTACGTAATCCACGTTTTTGTTATGCTCTTTCTAGCTAAACCTTGTTTCTACATATATATATATATATATATACGCAACTCTGTTTTTTGTTCCCTAGCCTAATCGTCTAATTATTCTATAAATAGTCAGTGTGTCTGTAACTCTTAATTAGTTAAATCATTCCGGACTAATGTTACTTTTACTTCCTACCAACCAATTACTCCTTGTGACCGTGGAAAAGTATGTTCAAATCTTCAATGCGATTCATATTTTTTATCGTTCAGGTTGTAATCGAACTGGCTGTTGTTTGGTACACAGCAGTTAATCTGTTTGTATGTGTGTGATTTCTTAATTCGTCTGTTAATTCTCTCTCTGCAATGTTGTTGTATTTATTGATTTATCGATTCATTTATTTGTTTTTCCCTATTTTGTTTGTTCTGCTCTGTTAAGCTATTTACTTATCTCGATTTATAATATATTCAGGTCATCTATTTCTGTGCGCTATCGTTCATCTGCATACTCAACAACTCCTCCGCCTCCTTCTCCCTCATTGTTTGCTTTATGCGAAAAATGGGCAAGCACAGAAATCACTTTTTGTCTAGGTGCAATAGTTACCAATAATAGAGAAGATTTTGGATCCAATTGGCTGAATATTCTATCGATTGCATCTGGATTGATTCATGAAACAGCTGAAGAAGTTGGTTGGTCTTCGCCTAGTCGAATTCCAATAATCCCTGTATCTGAGGCAGGCGGACAGCTTTCAATCATGTTCCCGATAACCAGATGTAACTATGGATGTCAATCTGTTGAGAAAAGAGTAAATTTCGTTCAAGTCGACGAAACTGATGTAAGTGTTCAGTGTAGTGACACACGGTTATTTGCCTATCATCATCATCATCATCATCATCATCATCATCATCATCATCATCATCATCATCATCATCATCATCATCATCATCATCATCATCATCATCATCATCATCATCATCATCATCATCATCATCATCATCATCATCATCATCATCATCATCATCATCATCATCATCATCATCATCATCATCATCATCATCATCATCATCATCATCATCATCATCATCATCATCATCATCATCATCATCATCATCATCATCATCATCATCATCATCATCATCATCATCATCATCATCATCATCATCATCATCATCATCATCATCATCATCATCATCATCATCATCATCATCATCATCATCATCATGTATTTCACGCATGTCTAATGAACATTAGATTGGCCTATATTTATTACCTAATTAATTTTTCTACTCATAATCATATATACTACACTTTAGTATTTCCACTTACTGTCAAACTTTAACACAAGTAGAAAATCTGGTTGTTGTTCTTGTCTGTTTTGTAATTCATCTATGTTTATAAGCTGGATGCTGACGTCACAGGGTACCCGGATAAGCGCAGGTGGTACATACTATTCGAACTTCGAGATGGAGAGGATAATCGAAACACTTCACTGGGATCTTGAATGAGGGTCTCCGAAATACAGCAGACATCGATAGCGAGGCTTTCCAATGTTCTTACCAACCCTGCCTGTTGTCCGACTTTCATCAGCGTCCGAACATTGTAGGTTGCCAGCTTGAAGGCGGCACGTGGTTTCAGGATATCTGTGTTAGATTTGACATCGCATTGGGGACAACCACTTTGAAGGCTACTTACTCACTAACATCTCGAAATGGCACAGATAGGCTGGGAATCGAGACAAAGGCGAAACGCTATCGAAGATGAAGAAGTCAAGGTTAGCAAAGGTAAAATACAGGAGTGTATGTATAAAAATATAAAAAGTAAAGTTGGAAAGACATAAGTTACTTGCAACATCATTATTGCTTGAAAGCATTGTTACGAGCACATGATAAGTTTCACTGATAGTTTGTTGCTTCATTTGATTTATTGTGTTAGGGCTGAAATACTTGCTGCCCGAGGCGCCCAGACCGAAGCAGGTGGTTTTCTTAAGGGACCACCCTCGAGCCTTTGACTTGGAGTCTAATCCGCAAGGCAGCGGAGCAGCGTCAGGAGCTGCATTCCCATGGTTGCCGGTGACCAATATGGGTTCATGCTCCATTTGATCCGATTGGATTTTGTAGCCCATGTACCCCATGGTAACTGCTTTTGGTCTAACCGCTATCCAAACAACCTTCCTGGCATGGTAGGACCTGCAGGGATATGAGTCTCAGCCAGTTTAGCTTTTAGGGTCAGTGCAGTATTCAAGCCCCACAACCACCACGGCAAGGTAACAGTTGTCGGCCGGGTTAACACACGTGGAAAAACTGGTTGTTGTCTTTGTTGTTATTGTTGTCTATTGTGTAATTCATCTATATTCTCATTTATCTGTTTATGCATATTTATTTTTATTTTGTAGATCACTCTGTCGCAGTTGGCATACATGAGAACATTACCTGTCGTACTGGTCACATCCGAGTATTTCATTCAGTCGTTAATCCGTGGATATTTAGTAAATCCAAAGTCTTCATCATATTTCTCACCGAGTGCTCATAGACATGAAGTTTGAATCACATTTTTATAACAATAATAAGAATAATACATACAGTTATTATTAGTATAGCAGTAATCCATTACACAGTCTTTCAATTTCGGTTTTCTCTTTTTTGGGCATTTAGTCTACCTTATATGAAGAAATCCTCGCCTTTATTATTTATAAGAAACTTGATTTTGTTATTATTATTATCATCTCACATTATTTATAATTGTACACCGTAGTTGTGGTTGTTGTTGTTGTTTGATTTGTGAACTTCGTCTTTTCTTCGTCTTTTTCATTCCCCTCTCTGTTGTGTACTGTCAGTCGATTGTTGTTGTGTATATCCAACTTATCTCGGCTAAGTAACAGTGTCAAACCGTCGTAGTATTGTTGTTTCTTGTATAGCTAGCTAGCTTGTAATGTGAACACCACTATTATGTATATATATTATATGTGTATATCTGTATTGAATATTCCCATAATTTATTCAGAAGAAAAAAATATTTAGAGCGAACAATTGTGGTTTCAATAAATTCTTCCTTCTTCAGGCTGCTCTACAATTATAAATCCATTAATTAATTTAAGCATACAATAGCCAGCCAGTCAGTCAGTCAGTAAAGGCAAATTAGAATCATATGAGAAAGTGTATTGTGGAACAAGTATAAGTAAGACGGATGGGATGGAACAATAGTCAGTTAGTTTTATTTAATATGCATGGTCACTGAGAACATGGGACAAAATGAGATGCAGTAATTTAATTTAATGATGTGTGTGTGTGTGTATACAATATAAATATAGTCAACAGAAAAATACAGGTTTCGAGAGTGAGTGTGATGAGGGTGTGTGAGAGACAATATGAAAATAAACCAACGAATGTGGCTGTCTAGACATAAGTTCAAGGTTGAAAATAACGACAATAAGAGTGAATGTCAAATAATAATAATAATGATGATAAAGAATATAATGAAGTGGAATGAACAGGATTTTGTAAATACGATAACAAGTTAGAAAAGCACTGCTCAAACCTAAGGTAATAAAATCATAACAAAGGTCATGAAATCAGAAAATTCGAAAATGAACGTTTGTCAATGAATCAGTAATAGAAGAAGAAGAAGAAAATTGTGAAAGGAATTTATTGTGTTAATGTTTATGGAGGATTTGTTGGCTTTATTGTAGGCCAAGGTAAACATAGAGGTTGAATATACTTCTTCTGTATGCAAAGACATGGTCTTCTGGTATTAATTGCAACCGCTTCAGCTACTGATAGAAGACGTAGTCGAGCTCCTCTAGATAAATTACTAGGAACGCAGTAAATAACTGAGAACACCTGGTCAAGTTTTATCTGGTGTCCAGTATCTACCAAGTGGGCTAAGACTGCACTATTTACGCATTTGGTTACAGGTATATGTTGACGCGCGCGCATGGATAAATCCCTCTGAGTAAGGCCAATGTAACTAGCTCCACATGAGCAATTGAATTCGTAGATACACATTGATGAAGCCATCTTTGGTAATTTATCCTTGACTTGCTGTGTGAGTACTGGTTTAGTTGAGAAGTTGAGTACCAGTTTAGCTGCAGGAAATGTTCTATCTACTGCTCTATTAAGTCGACATTTTAGAATGTCAGCTGGATTTATAATTGTAGAGCCTGAAGAAGGAAGAATTTATAGAAAACACAGTTGTTCTCTCTAAATATTTTCTTCTCAGTATATGTATGTGTATGTATTGAAGCTCCATATATGAATTTGAACCGATTAGACATAGTTAACAAGCAACATAGCTGTGTATATTTTTTTCTGAAAAATATATTTGAGACTTTTCATTGTTAATTTCATGTTAATTTTTTGCTTCCAAAAAAGAAGTGAATGCCTTGATCCGTTGATGTGTTGTGCTTTGCCCCATTTCAACAAGCCGCATCGTTTTAGCCTTTTTTCCTGTATTGTTGTTGCTTCACCTTTTGTTTTTGTCTTTCCATCGACTTGAGATGGATTGCTCGATCAAGTATGGCCGAGAGAAGAAGAAGAAGAAGTAGAGGAAATGGAGGGCGAATTGATCAGTTTTGTTCTGGTGTTGTTCCGCTTTTTTTTAGTGTGGTGGCAGGTGTGTGTGAGAAAGATGGAATAAAGTAGTAAACTAGTATAAATACCCAGTGTCACGTACGTCGCAATGATACTTACTGGTTCGTGCAACTTGACTCTAGAATGCGTGCCTCCACAACAGAAATGCGCCTACAACCAACCAGTCAGTGTGAAATTTCCCCCACCCCACTGAGATAGATAGATAGATAAACAGACAGACAAACACGAAAGTCAGACTGGAAAAACGACGACGACCTGAGTGACACCGACAACCTTCATTAGGCAGAATAGGTGGTGGCAGGTTTATATTTACAAAATCTGAAGAATTTAACTGATAAGTAGATGATGAACCATGTGATTAGTGTTGTGTGACATCGAAGAAGTTCCAGCAGATAAAGGAATCAAAACTGTTCAATCAATCAGGTTATCATGTCAGTACCTGCATGAATCATGACGTCGTCACGGTTGGGTGACAAAGATGCTTGCTTGTCCGTTCTAACAATATCAGACTACTACTGTGGTGATGTCATCCACACACACACACACACACACACAATGTTTGCCAACGGAATATGATTCTCGCATATTCCCACAGTTCAATTCCCACTGCATTAGCAACAGGATAATACTATACTATGTTTTACGAGTTGATCACGGACTGATATCAGTTAGAGAACCATTGAAAACCAGGGAGTACTGGACAGCTGCTGTTTCATCCTAGTTTAGGAATCATTGGCAGTACGCACCCACTGGGATTCGATGCTCGCTAGTGACTTGCTACAGGTTGGAGCTTCCTGCAGTTCTAGTGAGAAGTCGTGACCAGTGAGGTGCAATTAGAAGTCACGTGTGGATGGATTTCCACCAACGACAATAGTTGGGGTCGCGCTAAAATCACGAATTGGTAGAAGTTAGAATTCATGAGCCATTGAATCGGGTCCCAGTGGCTGAATGGTATACGAGCTTGCCTTGTAACCGGAAGGTCCTGGGTTCAAATCCCAGTGGGTGCGTACTGCCGATGATTCCTAAACTAGGATGAAACAGCAGCTGTCCAGTACTCCCTGGTTTTCAATGGTTCTCTAACTGATATCAGTCCGTGATCAACTCGTAAAACATAACTAATCCTTACAAACCAAACTATAGAAAACTATACTATGTGTATATTTGAACATTCTATTTCATGTCGTTTAATGTGAACTGAAATCACACACACGCTCAGTGACTGATTGGTTAACGAATATACACTGTGTAAAGCTATAAATGAAAATAGCTGTTTGATCACTTGAAAATATACCTTGGCTTGGGTCTCTTGCCTTCTGCTGTTGCATTACTACTAGGTACTCTCACTCTGTTATGCACACTAAAGTAGTGAACGAGTGTTGTAGTTTGAAAGCAGCATAGATATTGTGTTTTTTAATTGTATTTGAAGCGTATACACTGACTGACTGACTGACTGGCTGGCTGGTTAGCTCCTATAGTCAAGACAGACAAAATGCACTTCTGTGATAATAATCGTAATAAGTGTGTGTGTGTTGTGGCACATATATTTTCTGCTTAATTCTGAAAATTTTCTGTTTCCTAATCATCAGTTGGTTACAGCTCTGAAATCTGCTCTACTTATCAATCAGGCTAGCAGTAGATGGTAATTAATCTGAGAGTGACCGTCACACAAGATGTGTTGCCTACTTACTTACTGCTCATTGTCTAAATCTAAACCTTTATTCTAATTCACAGGTTGTTCGAAGTCCTCATGATGAAGACGATACGGTGTGTATTAGTAGAGGAAGGTTAGAAGACAAGAGACTCGGTAACGGAATGTTTATTTGTAATTCGATGTTTCTATGTGTGGAGGTTATGTAGGCCTTATGATGAAGACGAACACTTGCACAGACCTTCCGTGTTGTGTGTGTTACTTCTGCCCTTCCTTCCTTCCTTCGTGTATTGTGTTTCTTTGTCTTCCTTTCGTAACTACCATGTTTTTCCGCAATGCTGGTTGATCATTTGCTCTCCTCTTTGACTCCAAATCTATCTCTCCGCTACTTGATATTTTTGGTGCCGATGATGAACGTCTCTTTACATGTTACTACTGGTAAGATTTGTGAGTAGCACACGTGGCGTCACAGTAGCAGGCAGTCGAACTGAGTTTTCGCACTCAAGAATAATTACACGGCAACTTTGTCATTTTTACAGATAATAACTGACTATAGGTGGGTGATAGGAAGTGACACAAATTATATTAATAATACACCCTATCAGGGCTAATCAGTGCGGTGCGTTGTTCATTACTCATACGCAAATCTCAAGCTTGTGAGATAGAACTAAGAGAGTTAAGTTTTGACCTTAGTGTGCTGAAGTCGTGGTGTTTGAAGTAACCTATCGAGAGTCTCTTCAGTTTCGTACTACCTTTCGTTTTATAAATGGCTTTCTATGTGGGGAAACTGCCAGTGTTTGGAGTGGAATGGCAGTATCTAAGCATGTGCTCGAGTTCTGGTAGAAGATGCTCAGAGCTCTCGATAGGTCATCAGTAGTGGATTTTTCACCGCATTCAGAGGATCTTACCAGTGATTTTACGAAAGCCCAGTCTGCCTAATGTCAACCGCTCTAATCTATGTGACTGTAATATACTTTTCGACTGCTCGAGATATATGAATGACGAAAAATACCCATTTATTCATAAGTAAAAACACAGTTTTTTGTTCAGCGAAGAAATTTCTTTTCAACGACTTCATTTTCAAGCTGTACAGTCGTATTTATATTACAGAAACGGTTATTAAGTGGCACTAAATAATTGCTCAGTCAATATACATGCATATATGTGATAAGAATAACGATAATTAAAATGTTATAAGGGGTACAGTTGAAGTGGACAAATTACAAAATTATTCAAGGTGTTTTATAAGTGAATTGAAATCAAAAATGTTTTAAAAATGTCAAGTGTTGTCTAAAAATTTTAAAAAATTAGGAGTACGATTGCGATAAGAATGAAGATGTGAAGTGAAGTGGAAAGAATTCAAGTGGTAAAAATAAAATAAAGTAAAAACTAGAAAGAACATTACTACGACCAAGGTAAAGAAAGGGGTTTGACAAAACGTTTTTGAACACATAATTTAGGTTTCTGTTCATGTATAGCTAAAGCTTCGGCTTATGCATAAGTGAAGAAAACGTAAACTTTTGGATCGATTCGATTTTGTCATGTAGATAACTTTGAAAGATGAATCACGTGGGGCTAAATTACCTGACTCTAAC
Source organism: Trichobilharzia szidati (assembly GCA_944472155.2). NCBI lineage: Eukaryota > Metazoa > Platyhelminthes > Trematoda > Strigeidida > Schistosomatidae > Trichobilharzia > Trichobilharzia szidati. The sequence continues at coordinate 20,235,081 of OX235279.1, read as the reverse complement.
AGGTGATCACAAATAGACGACTTCGCAGTTCTACGTTCGCCTTTCATTAACCAGACTGGATAGTGTTCAGCTACACGTTTTCGGAGATCACGCTTACAACGTCCAATATAAACAGCTCGACAAGAGCAGGTAAAAGAGTAAATACACATAGATGTGGACAAAAGCGGTAATCTATCCTTGACGCATTGTCTAATCATATTACGGCTGGTAAAAACTAGTTGCAAGTCAGCTGCAGGAAAAGTACGTTTAATACATTTAGATAAACAATTTCTAATCAATTCCGAAATGGCGTCACCTTTGAATGTCAGACTCATAAACAGTTTCTTCTTTGGCACTGTAATTTGTCTAGGGGCGGATTCTTTCTTGATGTTACGTTCGATAAACCTTGTAGGATAACCATTGTTAAGGAGATTTGATCGAAGCTTATCTAGTTCACTATCGATTGTCTCTGTAGAGCAGATTTTACGAATTCTGGAGCATGAGGAATGAATAAGATTTCTCTTTCTCCCTAACGGTACCCAACTGTTGAAGTTAGTGTACTGCCCAGTGAATGTTGGCTTTCAGTAAATCGACCTTAACAGCGTGCCATTCTCTCTTCTATCTAGCTTAACATCAAGGAGGGTAAATGAGGAATTCGACTCTTCGTTGACCGTGAAAAGCAAAGATGGGTGAGAACCATTAAATATTCCAAGAAGTTCGGCAGTTGAAGAGTTTTCGTCACATACAATGAAGGTGTCATCTATATATCTTTTATACATAAACAAACTATCGATGGTTTCCTCTAGTGGGCCATTGTCTAAGCTAGCCATGAATACGTCCGCTAAGAGCGGTCCTAAAGGAGACCCCATTGCGACTCCATCCCTTTGATTGTAGATGACATCATTAAATCTAAATTGCACATTCAGTGTGCATCTCAATAATAGTTGTTTAAGATATTCAGTTGGTAAGCCAATGTTCATGCTATTTGAATCAATATACTCGCATAGATAGCAGATAGTGTCTACTAGTGGTACATTTGTGAACAATGAACAAACATCTAGCGAAATCATATGCTTACCAGACACATTAATTTCATCAACACAACTGACAAAGTCAAAAGTGTCGGAAAGACTATGTTTACATAGATTTAATCTCACTGGTTCCAGAATTTCCGCAAGCCATTTAGCGGTAGTGTGATACGGTGAATTCATCATATCCAATACAGGTCGCAGAGGGACATCATCTTTTTGCACCTTTGGAAGACCATATAAACGAGGGATAGTTGAATCAGATGGTTTAAGCTGTTCAAACATATATGGAGTAATGATGCATTCTTGCTTCAATTTTGTCAAAGTTTTTGATAATTCTTTCTCAATATTCTCTGTCTTGTCTTTTTGATCAGGTGATTTTTGAAATTTTTCTTCATCACTCAGGATGGTACATAACTTATTGACATAGTCATCACGATTAAGAATAACAATACCTGATCCTTTGTCTGGACGAATCAGTATTATATTTTTGTTGTTGAGTAATTCATTAAGCTGTCCTTTGTGTTCTTTTGATAACATTTGTCGTTGTCTGCCTTGCGTTCTTTGGTACTGGTAATAACAATGAAGTAATGCAGAACTAAATTGTTCAGTGTCTTCACTAGATGTTGGACGCAAGTCATGTGTTTGATTCATGAGATTTTCAAACTGAACTTTTGTGTCTAATTCGTTAACTCTGGAGGAAAAAGTAGAGAACTTCAGACCAAGAGATAGGATTTGCATTTGAATATCAGACAAAGATATGTTAGAATAGTTGAAAACGTATTTCTCTGGCGAATCCGGAAACTTGAAGTGAGATTCGATTGTTTTGCAACTTTTCAGTATATTTATTCTAACATCTTCAGATCTTTTCTTTATAACGTCAGAAATATAATCTTCGAACAGGCTACGTTCTGTCTCTGTTAGTTCAAACAAGAAATGCATACGTTGAGATACGTTATTCTCAAGTTCTGGGAGACGTGTTTGTATGGCATCGATCAGGTTCACCGCATGACGTTTAAGAGTTCTACCGTTGGGATAAATGTGATTACGGCGTAAAATGTTCCAGTAAAATTTTGGATATTCACCATTCTTAATGCAGCTTTTGAGAGTATCAGAATTAGCATTCGCTTCCGCAAACTTGACAGAATATCGTAGAAACTCACTAAGTCCCTTTACTGTCAATCGGTCTTTGCACGCTTTTAAATCACGAAAAATATCCATTTATTCATAAGTAAAAACACAGTTTTTTGTTCAGCGAAGAAATTTCTTTTCAACGACTTCATTTTCAAGCTGTACAGTCGTATTTATATTACAGAAACGGTTATTAAGTGGCACTAAATAATTGCTCAGTGGCCTGTCTCAAGTTGTTTTCACAGATTTCAGCTTCACTTTGAAGGCCCCCTTGAACTGGATAATGGTCTCAGCTCACATCTGCTCCCATTCTCGACTTTGTGTCCATCAGGATACCTGCGACTCCACTTCCTTCAACAGTATTGAGATGAAGTCTGTCTGCTTCGTGGCATCATCGTCAGGCGAAATCCATGCTTGTACACGCTGCATCCAATCACGAAATCATCGAAAGCGCATAAGTCTTCGAATAATTCTCTGTTCTCATTCATTTCTTAGAGTGAGAACCTCTCGACCCATGATAAGTTCTCTTCTTGTGTTATTATTTATTATTATTATTATTTCCTTTAGTTCCTAGAGGAACATAGGGCTTCAGCCATGCGTCTCCATTGCGTTCGATTCTCTGCTAGAGTTTTCACCTGGCTCCAGGTCTGCCCACATGCTTTCATCTCCTCTTCACATGATCTCCTCCAGGTCACCCTTGGACGACCAACTCGCCGCTTCCCTTTCGGGTTCCACTCGAGGGCTTGTCTAGTGATGTCACTTGCTGGTTTCCTCAGAGTGTGGCCAATCCATCTCCATTTTTTCCTGCCTATTTGTTTCACAATGGGTTCCTGGTTGGTTCGCTCCCAGAGATCTTTGTTGCTGATCCTTTCCGGCCATCTGATCTTGAGTATTGAGCGAAGACATCTGTTAATGAAGGTCTGTAGCTTGTTTGAGGTGCTCTTTGTGACACGCCAAGTCTCTGATCCGTATAGTAGTACTGACTTCACATTGGAGTTGAAAATCCCGATCTTATTTTTGACGCTGAATGATGTTGTCCTCCACACAGACTTGAGAGTAATGAAAGCTTGCCTTGCTTTCCCGATCCTTGCTTTGATATCCTCGTCAGTTCCGCCTGTAGTTGAAACAATGCTTCCCAAGTAGGTGAAGGAGGTAGTTTCTTTCAGGTTTTTTCCATTTATGCTGATTGCTGTCTGTTGTTGTTGTTGGTGTTGGCCAGGGATCTTCATCACCTCTGTTTTTTCTATGTTCACCTGGAGTCCTATCTTTGATGCTTCTTCTGCCAACTTGTTACTTTTCACTTGCATATCTTCCAGTTTGTGGGAAATCAGGCATATATCATCGGCGAAGTCCAGATCCTCCAAGTTCTTTGTGTGAGTCCATTTTATGCCTGTTTCCTCATTGCCCGCTGTTTGTCGCATTATCCAGTCTACTGCAATCAGGAAAATCATTGGCGATAGTAGGCAACCCTGTCTTACTCCTGTCTTCACTTCGAAGGATTCCGTGAGCTTCCCGTTGTGGATTACTTGGCATGCAGCGTTGTCATACAACTGTTGGATGAGATGTATAATTGTCGGCGGCACCCCGTAGTAGCGAAGTAGTTGCCAAATCACCTCTCGGTCGACGCTGTCGAAGGCCTTTTCAAAGTCGATGAAGTTGAGATAGAGAGGTGACTGCCATTCCAAACTTTGTTCAATGATGATCCGTAGTGTGGCGATTTGATCAATACATGACTTGTTACTCCTGAATCCAGCTTGTTCTGGTCGAAGTTTTTCATCCAAGGCTTGTTTGATCCTTTCCAGGATGATGCGGCTTAGTATTTTGCTTGGGATGGAAAGGAGCATAATTCCGCGCCAGTTCTTGCATTGACTTAAGTCTCCTTTCTTTGGTAGTTTGAATAGGTATCCTTTCTTCCAATCCTCGGGTACTTTGCCTTCTTTCCACACCTTCTCTAGTAGTGGCGTCATCAAGTCTGCTGTTGTCTCTTGGTCGACTTTCAATGCTTCTGCTGGGATTCCATCTGGTCCTGCTGCTTTCCCAGCTTTCAGCATCTTGATTGCCTTCAGGACTTCTGATTTCGTCGGGGGGTTGATGTTCACTGGTAATTCTGCTTCCGTTGTTGGTATTGTTGGGCGCGTTGTAGGTGGCGGTCGGTTTAGTAGTCTTTTGAAGTGTTCAGCCCAGTGTTTCCTTTGCTCCACTTCTTTGGTGATTGACTTTCCATTTTCATCCTTCACTGGCTTAATTTGTGACGAATTTTTGCCTGAAAGGTACCTAGTTGTTTGGTGAAGTGTTGCGAGGTCTCCTTTGCCTGCAGCTTGTTCTGCTTCATTGGCCATGGCTTCATAATACTTTCTTTTGTCTTCTCTGGCACTCTTCTTTACTCCTTTGTTCAGTGTATTGTAGCTTACATTCAACTCCTGTTTCTGTTGCTCGTCGGTGCACTGCAGAATTTTTTGTTTCACCATCCTTCTCTCCTCTATTAGCCTCCAAGTGTCCGTAGTGAGCCACGGTTTGTCCTGTCTCTTCTTTCTGCCCAGAACTTCCATGCAGGTTTCGCTCCATACTGTTTTCAGGTTGTTCCAGTGTTTTTCGACGCTAACCTCTTCACTAATGTTGATTTGTGTCTCAGCTTTGTCCTTTATACTTGCAGTAAAGATATCCTTTGTATCCTGGTCCTTTAGTTTTTGAGTGTTGAACTTGGCTTGTGGTCTATCTGCAGCTCCTGTTTCTCTGAAAGCCTTTAATTTGAGTTGGATTGTTCCTTGTACGAGGTAGTGGTCTGAGCCAACGTCTGCTCCTCTTCTTGCTTTTGTGTCCAGTAGGCTGCGCCGCCACTTCCTCGAGATTGTGATGAAGTCAATTTGGTTTTTGGTTCGCCCATCTGGTGACACCCATGTAGCCTTGTGAATATCCTTGTGTTTGTATACGCTGCCACCAATCACTAGTTCATTGAAGGCGCAGAAGTCGGCGAAGAGTTCTCCATTTTCATTCATCTCTCCCAGAGCTTCTTTACCCATGATGAGTTCCCTTCCTGTGTTGTCTGATCCCAGTTTGGCGTTCATGTCTCCCATTAGTATTTTGATGTCACCGGCTGGAGTATTGTCTATTGCTGCCTGCAGTTGTCTGTAGAATTCTTCTTTCTTTTCGAGGTCTGCGTTGTTGGTCGGTGCATAGCATTGTATAATTGACACTTTCCTTCCTTTGGAGTTGAATCTGGCGGTTATTATCCTGGGTGAGATCGCCTCCCATTGTATCAGAGCCTTGGTTGCCGTTGGTGACATCATTATAGCCACGCCCTCGGTGTGTGTGTGGTTGTCTTCTGGGTGACCGGAGTAAATCACTGACTCACCTGTTGACAATTTGGTGAGTCCGTATCCGTTCCATCTGCTTTCGCAGATCCCCAATACTTGTAGTCCGTATCTCCTCATTTCGCTTGCGATCTGGGCAGCTTTGCTAGTCTCGTACATGGTGCGGACATTCCATGTCCCCACACAGACTTTTTCTTTTGGCGCAAGGAGACTGTTCACGCTGAAGTTTCTGTAGCAGGTTTGTTTACAGGGTGGGGTTGCTGGCCTCACGCCTGAGTTTAGTCTTTGGGTACCTGAAATAGAAGAAAGGTTAGTGTTGCGTGACCGCAGAGCCCAGGGGACATCTGCTTGAGGCCGGTCACACACGGCCTGGTGTGTCTCAGTAGCGTACTTATCACTTCTGCCCTGTGACACGGCAGCAGAAAGCGCGGTCGTTGTTAATCCGGGCCACGGCCGATCCGGCATGATATTTCTTGGATTCGTTTGGTTCATCGGGTTGGATTGTTGACGACTAAGTCCAGCCCCCACTGATACCGTCGCCAATGTATCAGTAGGTTGTGAGGTTTGACAAATTTGGTTGATGCCCGTTGCTACTATCAACGGAGCTACGCTAGGAACGGTGTGGCGACCCAAGTTATCTCCTACTGATACCGTCGCCACCGTCATATCAGTAGAAGTCCGGTTAAGCTACCGGTCAGCCTCGGCTTCATTTTCAGCTCCCCGTTGTCCATAACATCGTGGATGAAATGAAAAAGCATGTACATTCTAAGAAACTCTAAAATAGCAGAATACATCCTGAAATTAAAGAAGCATAGCTCCGCAACCGTAAGTCCTACAGGGACGAGACAGGTACCAATTGGTTTGTCTCGTCGAGAGGAATCCAATGGTATATAAATCAGAGGGTAAAAGCTATTCCTAAGAAAAAATACGAGGGTTTTCCTGCCTAGTAGTCTCTGCCCCCCTGCTGCCCTATGGTTGGTAATGCCCCCTAGCTACATACACAACGGCATACAACCTGAGGTCGCGGAGCTAAAAAATGTCAAGAGAACAGCCAGCGGCATGAACTCTAGGCCTAGAAACAGGTTTCCCCTGTAGCCTTTGAAAAAATTCCCTATTCGGCTGAGGAGAAGCTATAAGGTGTGAAACCGGTACCAATGGGTAGATTTCGTCGAGAGCTATCCATTGATATATAGCTTCCCTAAGTCCTAGCCTCCCTGGAAAAATTTTGGCAGCATAACCCCAGAGGGCGGAAGCCCAGATATCAAAGATCCTGAGGAAGGCTGAGGAGAGGCTACAAGGGTCAAAACCAATGTCAAAGGATAGATCTCGTCGAGAGCTATCGATTGATATATAGCTTTCCTATGCCAGAGCATCCCTAAACAAACTATGACCGTATGGTCCCTAGATGCCCCAACATAGTAAACATGAAGCTAAAACCTAGCCTAAACATGAAAACTACTAATAAAAATAATATAAAAAAAATAAAATGAACTTACCAAATAATTCCATTGATGAGGCTTGGAAGCCATCATATGCCTCCAAGTGACAGGGGCTGGCCGCCGAAAACCAGCCATCCGTCCCACGCCATGCTCCCAATTCAACTGGCACTCATATCACCCATGAGGAGTTTGATGTCACCATTTGGGATATTGTCCATTACTGTTTGTAGTGGTCTGTGAAAATCCTTCCTCTTCTCTTGTTCCACGTTGTTTGTAGCACTGTGCGTAGTAATGGATAATTGTGACCTTCCTCCCTTCCTTCCTTTTCATTTGAATCTTGCTGTCGTAGTCCTGGATGAGGAGATTGGTTAACACTGCATTAGAGCTGTGGTTGACACTGGTGACTTCATTATAGACACTCCCTAGGTGTGTGCGTGGTTGTCGTCTGGGTGACCACACCGGAGTAGATTACTGACTCTCCGATTGACAATTTCGGCAGTCCCCATCCATTCCATTTGCTCTCGCACATGCCCAACACTTCTATGCATACCTTCCTATTTCACTGACTAACTGGGCAGCCTTCTCAGCCGACGTCGTACGTTGTACGGACATTCCAAGTACGCATTCTTATTCTTGCTTTCATCGAGAGAAGACACATTGGCTGGATAACTGGCTTACGGCAGTCGTTCTCGAGCATGCTGCATTAATTCACATTTCGGATTCGAGCGAAGAATAAGATTGTTATTTGAAGATTAGAAGTTCAGAATATTTACTGTGCACGGAAGTTTATCTAACGGTTCGATAGGTTAAGAGGTCTGGGGAACATAGCCACACGCCAACAATCCCCAATTTACGGGGCATGGCACAAACGAGAAAACAAGAAAGCTAGTTAACTAATACAGATTAGATAAACACTGGCTACGTGGTTTCAGTGCGTGGACAAAATCTTGATTAAATAATCCGTGACTGTCATCTGTATACATGTTTCTAGACTCACTAACCACTATCTTTGGACCACTGGAAGACTTTAGGTAGGTTTTTGAGGAGGTGGTAGTCGTTTGGATAGGGTATGTAATGAGAGACACACGTGTGGTAATTAGAGATATTAGTATCTGCGTCTGATGCCGAAACTGTGTCTGTTATCTTCTGGTAAATATGCTTTGTCCTAGCTGTAAACTCTTTGCTATGCCAGCAAGGAATTGATCTGATATCACGCGTGCTATATGCATGATCCTAGGTGTTTCCGTTAACTGACGCTGGTGAGAATGCTAGTTGAGTCTGTTAGTAGGGACAGTGTTATTGTGAAAGTTATAATCGATATGCGTATTTGGCAATTTGTCACCAGAATAGGAATGAAGTCCTGATATCTGTTCGGGGTATTTATCTGACTATGGCAGGGTTTGTGCGCAGATCGGTACATGCTCCCTACTGAATACACAAGACATATGAATGGGTTCTGTGGGCTTATTTGGCTTACTGAATGTAGTCTACAGCCAATGTTTAGCGGATTCTCCATAATATTCAGTTGATAGAACATTCACGGGGGCTCGCTAACATGTGTTTGCGTAGTGGATGAGCAGAATAATACCGATCGCCTCGTTGTGTTGTCTACTCGAGAACATTTAGGCCTAACTCTAGGAGCTTGGTCTATTATGATTGAATTTTTCTTAGTAAGATGGGTTAGGGGCGCTTGCATCTCCATCATATCGATGGGCTTTCGTGCTCTTGGTCCGGACTTTAGTTTGGTCAATTCTGGCTGATTATGACGAACTCTTAGGCGACGTTATGAATTTTAGCGTTTCTACTTCTTTTACACCTTTGGCGCCTTATTTTGCTCCATGATACCTGTACCCTTTTCATGACGCCTAGCTATCTTTTATATCGTTACTTATCTATTGCTTCACTGTGGAATACCTGACGTATTAAATGTTTGGATTCTGTGTGGTTTGGGTCTTGATGTTTCATGTCTCGTGATGGTTTGCAAGCGTTGTACTTCGACGTTATTGTCGGTTTACTCGTCTATGTCTACCATTTCAGTGTCTGCCTGACTGTCTTTATATACTGCCTGACTAATATTCTTCTATGCCTGAGAAAATGTCCCATGTACACAGTCATCAGGCCTATCATTAGACGGAGTACTGCATGATACATCATCTACAGTTGTCCTGTTAGGGTTATCAGCATTCAGTGTTCCTGAGCGGCATCGTCTTTGGCATGGTATTAAATCAGCTCCAGCCCTAATGTTAGTATAGAGTGTTCAAGAGCCTATTGTCTTACCAGAGATCAAAAAATTTCCTTTTTTCTTCAACAAACCTAAACTTGAAAAGCTCTGAACGTGAGTGGTTTGCAGATTTCCTACGAAGACACAAAATCTGACAGTCTACCTTTAGTCATGAAGATTTAAGTTCGGCAATACGCTGGCTATCTGCCTTGAATGTTATAAACCAAGACATTGTATGAAGACATATCTTCTTAACAGCTTCTGCAGTCAAATTGTCAATTACGCGCTCGGATTTGATAAGTGATTCTAGACAGATGCTTTGTGATGTGTCACACAGTTGCGTGAGGAGCATAATGCTGTCAAACTTGCTCTGCAGGTCTGCTATTGATTTCTGAAGTGTTAGTAGATCATTTTTGGTACGAGCCACGTTATCTATCTATTTATCAGTCCCTCCATTACATCAGATACCACAACTTCAGGTGTATCTGGAGACAAAGGTGTAAAATCGTCTGCGCAGCTGGGGCCTTAAGACGATTGGCGAGTATTAGGTGTTAGTCTCTTAACATTACTTACACGTTTGACAGACTTGAGCATTGCAGAGACAAGAATTTTCACATTTTCCGAGAAAAAGTCTTGAGGATGTAAAAAGGACTGTTGTATTATCGAAGTATCAAAAGTAACAACAAACAGCTATACACTGGAAAATATAAAGTCAGACTTTCCTTTAACAGTACCTCTTGGGGATAAATCCTCAGTTTCAAGTGGTAAGAAAGGGTATCATAAGATTCCGGGTTGTAGATTCCACGAGCGAATACTATGTGTGGTTCCAGGTGACAGAATATAATTCTTGTTAAATGTGGATAATGTGAGAAACGCGGCTAATTTCTAAATGAACACAGAAAGATGATTCAGGTAGAAACAGAACACCTGTAGCGGAACAGTGGCCACAGGAAGCGGAAATATTTGAGGAATTTATAATCATATACGTACAGTTTGTTTGTTAGAAGGCATTGATGAAGAGCAAGGGCTTTTGAGGATATATCACCGACTAAGAGATGTAGTTGTGTTAGGAGTAGATTGTGTGAGAATTGCATCCATAATAACTCTGTAGCTTCATCTTTTGAGTTACATTTTAGCCCGTTTCATTTTATTTTATCCATCTTTGTTGTTAAGACCTCACAAGTGTTCCTCTATTTTGATGGCGGTGAGCATTATCTTTTCCATTAAATTATTACGGTTAATCTAATAAAAAGCCCCGAACTTAGTCACCTGTTAACCTGATGATTAATAGCACATCTCTGCTTGCTAAAGCAGGCACATAATGTGATAGTGAGTTGCACAGCTCGCCACTACGCCGCAAGCGTCGAGCTGCCTTGTCACTACCATCTAATGCGGCTGGAAATGAGAGCGAAAATATGCTGACAGATAGTAGTAGCATCACTCCCACAAACTCAGCACCTGGTTCTGACATGGATCCCCTCACTACACTGTGTGTACGTGTCACAAAACTTCAGATACCAAGTCCAGCTTCAACTCTTACTTCAGAAATAGGACAACTACAGCTTTCGATAGAAGATCTGAAGGCTAGGATACTGGAAATTAAGTGTAGTTAGGCTATGAATGCAGGATGTTCAGAAAATATGGCAAGTATATTTGAACTATCAGCACAGAAAAGTGACATAAAGTTGTGGGTTTGTGAATTTACACCCCTGAGTATCCTAAATAGAAGCATAAACGCTGGCGAACTTGACAGAGAATCAGTAACCAAGGTAGAAAACCTGATAAACTTCATCATAACAGAGCTCATCAAAAGACTAGGCACAAAATTATGTATGATAGCTTACAATGTACCGGGTAAGGAGTGGCTAAAGGAAGTTCAAGGCATCATACTTGGGGCGGTGAAAATGCCTGAATCTCAAACAAAGTGCCACAGACTGAAAAACAGTCAACACAATAACTGCTGCCCTATACACTTTCAGTTTAAAACGCAGGCAGAGGGTAAGAGATTCAGTAATCTGCAACGTGCTCTACCGCAGGGGACAAGCCAGGAACAAACCACATTGGTAGCGGATAAGACAGTGATTTGAAGGCGCACTTCCAGTCACTTCACTAAACCTAGTCATAATAATAAGATATTGCAAGTCACCGGAATAGACAAATCCACATTCAACATGGTAAAACTCATGGCCTACTCCTCTCCAACCTCACGGAATAAGCTCCACAGAACATGACAACAGCCAAAGGCTTAATGGATTATAATCCCTCTCTTAATGTAACCCCATCACCCATTACTGTGGATCTAGATATATCTCTTGACAGCCCCTCGAAAGTCAACATCATCCTCTCATAGCTGTAATGCGAGAGTTAAAGAGGAATTCGGTCACAAATCATGCCGAAATACACCACTCACAACGGCAATTCCACTACATTCGTGAAACACTGAAAAGTGTCGACGCCCGAATGGAGATAAGATATAAAATTATACTGATAAACACACTAATAGCAGAAATGGAGTTAGAATCTCCAAGAACAGTAACGCCAGCACATACTCGCATGGCATGCCATGTCACACTAAAGCCCACACTAATAACTGATGTAGTAACACCACCCCTCTAATTTTTACAAGGGATAATACTCACATTTCAGCTGCTAACCACTCTAGGTACTCAAAGTTTGATATACAAACCAACTCTGATAGAATACATTGCACAAGTCTGCTGGGAATTAGACCAGTGTAGGAATACATACAATGAAACCGATGTAAAGACACAGTACATCCGTTTGTCTGTTTTCGACGCAGAACTCTGCACCGATGGGCAGCAGTTCAAGTTGCCGTACTTCACTCAGCCCACAAAGCAAGAGAAGAAAGTAGAAGAAATGCAAAATAGAGATAGTAGACAGGGATATAAAACAAAAGCAATAGCAATTACGAAGAACAATATAGTTTACAGTTTACAATTTATTTAGGATAGTAGGCTATATGCCTGTGTTAATCCTTTCGATTTGTTGCACACAGGAGGTCCAATCTCGCCTTGAATGAATCAACAGATGGCGCTGATACGACGTGTTCCAGTAGGGAGTTCCAATGGTTCACAATTCGATGAGAAAAACGGATCTCCATACGCAGACGATTCGACCGTGGTTTTTGAACCTTGAGGTGATGTCC
>OX235279.1:20178338-20222306 GCA_944472155.2 Trichobilharzia szidati | reverse complement strand
CCTGAAGGCAATCAAGATGCTAAAAGCTGGAGCTGGAAAAGCAGCAGGACCAGATGGAATCCCAGCAGAAGCGTTGAAAATGGGCCCAGAGACAACAGCGGACTTGCTGACGCCACTACTGGGGAAGGTGTGGAAAGAAGGCAAAGTACCCGAGAATTGGAAGAAAGGATACCTATTCAAACTACCAAAGAAAGGAGACTTAAGTCAATGCAAGAACTGGCGCGGAATTATGCTCCTGTCCATCCCAAGCAAAATACTAAGCCGCATCATCCTGGAGAGAATCAAACATGCCAACCTGGATGAAAAACTTCGACCGGAACAGGCTGGATTCAGGAGAAACAAGTCATGCATTGATCAGATCGCCACATTACGGATCATCATTGAACAGAGCTTGGAATGACAGTTAGCTCTCTATCTCAACTTCATCGACTTTGAAGAGGCCTTCGACAGCGTCGATCGAGAGGTGCTTTGCCAAGTACTTCGCTACTATGGGGTGCCACCGACAAGTATACATCTCATACAACAGCTGTACGACAATGCTGCATGTCAAGTAATCCACAACGGGAAACTTACGGAACCCTTCGAAGTGAGGACAGGAGTAAGACAAGGCTGCCTACTATCGCCAATGATTTTCCTGATTACGGTAGACTGGATAATGCGACAGACTGCGGGCAATGAGGAAACAGGCATAAAATGGACCAACACAAACAACTTGCAGGATCTAGACTTCGCAAATGTGGTATATACGTCTGATTTCCCACAAACTGCTGGAAGAGATATGCAAGTGAAAAGCAACAAGTTGGCAGAAGACGCATCAAAGATAGGACTCCAAATAAACATAGAGAAAACAGAGGTAGGTGATGAAGATTCCTGGGCAACACCAACAGGAACAACAACAACAACAGACGACAATCAGCATAAATGGGAGGAACCTGAAAGAAACAACCTCTTTTACCTACCTACCTGGGAAGCATCGTTTCAACTACAGGCCGACGGAACTAACGAGGATATCAAAGCAGCGAGGATCGGGAAAGCAAGACAAGCTTTCACTACTCTCAAGTCTGTGTGGAGGTCAACAACTCTCAGCATCAAAAATAAGATCCGGATTTTCAACTCCAATGTGAAGTCAGTCAGTGCTACTGTATACGGATCAGAGATTTGGCCAGCGCGTCATAAAGAGCATCTCAAACAAAATACAGACCTTAATTAACAGTTGTCTTCGCTCAAGATCAGATGGCCAGAAAAGATCAGCAACAGAGATCTCTGGGAGCGGACCAACCAGGAACCGATTGTGAAACAAATATGCAGAAGGAAATGGAGATGGATTGGCTGGTCATACTCTGAGGAAACCATCAAGTGACATCACTAGACAAGCCATTGCTCGAGTGGAACCCGAAAGGGGAGCGGCGAGTTGGTCGTCAGTGCAAGGGTGACTTGGAGGAGGTCATGTGAAGAGGAGATGAAAACGTGCGAGCAGACATGGAGCCAGGTGAAGACTCTAGCAGAGAACCGAACTCAATGGAGAAGCACGGCTGAAGCCCTATGTTTCTCTAGGAATTAAAGGATACAATAATAACAAATATAACGAATTGACCGAAACTGACCTCATTGGAAAAATTGTGACAGGAAAGCAAACACACTGCCCCACAGCCCACACTAAACCACAAAGGGGGAAGACAACCCTGCGAGCAGAGCGAACGACTGTAGCAACAAGAAGAGTTGACTTAGGCGCGATGACTCAAGGTTCCAATATCCAATATCGTTTTAACGAGCTAGTATAAACCAATTTGATTTCTTTGTGCTCGCCTCTTGATTGTGAGGTAGAGGTTCCTGATCTTCGGTAAGCGTCTGCGTGGCTCGTCCGGCCACTCGACTGCCGTAGCTTTGGCTGACTCCAAAAGGAGTAGTGCAGGGATTAATTATATGTGGTTTGTAGTATGAGGTGTGTTAAGACTGTTACTACTGTGAATGGAGTTGATCCTTTCACCAGTTGATAACGAGCTAGTATAAACCAGTGATTTCTTTGAGCTCGCTTCTTGATTGTAAGGTAGAGGTTCCAGATCTTCGATGAACTTATGCGTAGTAAATCCTGACACTCGACTGCTTTAGCTCTGGTAGACTCCAAGAGGAGTGGTGCGAGGATTGGTCAAGATGTGGTTTGTAGTGTGCAGTATGTTAGGACTCAGTTGCTGCCGTGAATGGATTTTGACCTAACACCCGTTGGTCATTCGGTGTAGTCATAAAAGCAGAATAGTAATAATAATAGGTTGTAGTGTAGATAATATAGGTTGAGATAAGTGAATTAATAGAGGTGACCTAAGGAAAAGATAGAGTTGTCGGTACAGTGAGAGAAGGCAGAACGGGTCGAGATTTAGTTTATATGCTTATCCATTGACAGTGTGATTTTAAATTTTAAGAGGATAAGCCATTGAGACACAACCTTGCATTTCTGCATGATTGTCCAGCTTCCGCTTAAAAGTCTCCACAGATGGCGCTGTAGTCGCGGCCGCCGGTAAAGCGTTCCAGAGACGGCAAACTCGAATCGAAAAGAAATGTGAACGCACTCGAGTCTTCGGTCTCTAGTGTGCTATCATTAGCGGGTTACCTCGTGGAAGCCTATAGTCACTTAATGGCAGGATGCTTTTATTTGGGTGGACCTGGTCATTTAAGATCTTGTAGACAGTGATGAGGTCTCCCCTAGGTGTGAAAAGACTTAAGTTCTTCAGTCTTTCCTCGTATGATTTGTTGTGGAGGCCAGTCACCTATTTTGTCGTTCGTCTCTGGACACTTTCTCGAATGTTAGCATTCCTTTTGAGTAGCGGAGGAGCAATGATATTATGCACCTCAAGGTGTGGCCTCACGTATGTCTTATACAACCTTAAGAATAGTTCGGGAGTAAGAGCTCCCATCTGCCTACGCATAAAGTGTAAATTTACGTAAGCTTTGACGACGTCCCTCGTGTAATTTACACTGGTGTCTAGCTTTCCTGTTAGAATGAGACCTAGGTCGCGTTCTGATGGCACACAACTCAAGTTCTGGCCACCAAGGGTGTAATTTACTCTCTGTAACCAGCCGGAATGAAGTTACACTACTTTGCACTTCTTTAGGTTGAAAGGCATTCCGTTAGCCAGAGCCCAGTCTCCCAGAGTTTGCAGGTCAGCCTGCAATCTGTTGGAGTCTTCCGATGAGTTTATTGCTCTCCAAATCTTTACGTCGTCGGCGTAAAGAAGTGCAGAGCAGTTCAGTTGAAAGGGCAGGTCGTTGGTAAAAATCAAAAACATCAACGGCCCTAAGATAGAACCCTGAGGACCCCTGATACAAGTCGAGAAAGGTCACACGGACTGGTACCTTTACGTCCCAGGATAGTGTCTAATCGTTCCAGGTTAGTAGAAGATTCGTCACACAGGATCTTCCCATCCTGAAACCGTCCTGTGCTTCATGGAGTAGGCTAGCCCCGTCGAAGTACTTTCTCATGTGGTCGTCAATGAGACTTTCCAATATCTTTGATATCACTGGAAGTAGCGCAACTGGTCTGTAACTGGTCGCATTCTGCCGGTCACCACTCTTGAAAGTAGGGGATAGGATGCCTCGTTTCCATTCACATGGAAGTTTCCCTACATCAAAGGAGTGTTGAAACAGATCAGTAACAGTATTAGTGTGCTTTTTAAATAATGTCGATTTGTAAAGTAAGGTCACAATGGAATCACCACAGTTCATTAAAGATGCTTAAATAATAATAATTCTTATTATTATGATTATAACAAAGATGTAGTAGCAAATAGAATATCAACTAAAATTCAGGATCATTCAAACCTGGATAGCCAAGCGGTAAGGATAATGTCTGAACCAACCAACTTCTTTTGGATGCACAAATTAGGCTTGTTATTCTGGATCCATTGGCCAGCCTCAGGAATATTTAGCAGTCGAACTCTTAAGGCGAAATTGAGGTTCGTGAGTATGCGGTAAATTACCCTGAAAGCATGGTTAACATCAATCAGTCTTGTGTTCTGTATCCACAAGATGAGATAGAATAGCGCTGCGAATAGATTTTGTTTGTCCTTTGCTTAACCACTCACTATGCAGGGTGATGTTCGTAAATTCGACGAGAAACACGCCTAATTGTACAGCCTATGTAACTGGCCTGTGGAGCCAGTGGAATTTTCCTAATTTTAGTTGATATTCTATTTTCTACTATATCTTTATTACAATTATAATTATAATTATTATTTAAGCATCTTTAATGAACTGTGGTGATTCCATTGTGATCTTACTTTGCAAATCGACATTATTTAAAAAACACTAATATTGTTACTGACTACTAATCTAGAATATTCTATGTATATAAATAAACATGCATATATATAACTGGAGAGCGAGAAGAGGAGGAAGTTATCGAAAAGGATATTCTTTTCTGGCTCATTTATTCTGTATTTTATAGAAATAGGTTTAACAGTTTCGCAGTTGTACGGAATTTAGAGATTTATAATGTTTTGAAGTATGTGAAGAGAAAGTTTGGCATAGAATATATACTAGCTTTACCATGATTGGTTGTTCAGTGTCACTTGACAAATGCTTACTCGTGGAGACTATTGAAGCTGCCTGAAGTTGTAATGATGATCCCTGTGTACTGACGTTTGCATCATCTTCGTCTCTTTCCTTTTTTCAGGTCAGAGGCAATCAAATTGATGAAGAGGCAGGAGGGCAACTGCCCACAGATGAAATTGTAAGTTCTGGTTTGTTTCCCTCTTTCCGCCGCTGTACATATCACGAAGTTTTACGCAACCAACCGGTGATGAGTAGGGTGGGTGAAATCAGAGTGAAGATAGATAATATGTTTGTTTTATCGAATGAATGTGTTCTGAAGATTCATTCGCAGATAGGATAATATTATAATCCTAGAGAGGATGGATGGATGAGGTTAATTACTGGGTAGTGAGTGTATGTAGAGGTGAAGATTATCCGGACTTATAGGTATGTAATTTGATTGATGGCACTTGAATGTTTTGGTACGGGAGTTGCCAACGGGATGTACCTGCAATAATCTCCTGTGAGTGATTGTGTGTGGTGTTGTCATTTTGACTGGTACCCAGTACTCTTTGTTCGAAATGCTTAAGCTTAAATGTGTCATTAGGGAGTAAATGCTGACTGATTTGATTGTTTACAATCGATTCAACTACTCGTGAAATCGTGGAGGTGATATTTATGGGTGTGAGGTAGAGAGACAATTAAATTGAGGAGATTTTGCAGGATGGTATTAGAGAAAAAGAATCTGACAGCCCGTATAACTATCCAGTTGTTTTAGTGAACAAAGGAGATGGGAATTAGAGACCCTGCATGGATTTCTGACAGCTAAACAGCACGACAGAGCATCCTAGCTGTAGTAGATAGCGTGTATTGTATACAAGGCGCGAATTTTTTACAGTGCTTGACCTCCGGTCACGATATTGTTAGATACGGATAAAGCAGAGCGACAGAGATAAGACGGCGTTCATCGCATGGGTCAGAAAGAATATCGGTTTAAACACATGGTATTTGGACGACTAGCAGGTGTACTGTTTGCCTTCAGGGGAGTCGTTAGGCTGTTGATCAGAAAGTTGAAGGATGTGGAGGTGTACGGTGATGACCTGTTCATCTGCAGTCAAAACGAAAGCGATCATGTGAGCCATGTTGAAGCCGTGTTAAAAGTCATTGAAGAGTTTGGACTGCTCACCGACAGGACAAAATCTCAGATAGCCAAACGGAGTGTTACCGTGTTGGGTGATAGAGGAGTGGGGAACGGTGAGATAAAACCGCTAGCGGAGAAAATCTTGTCGATAAAGAGCATTACGGGCCCGGATTCCAAGAGAATGCTAGGACAGTTCGTCGGGAGAGCTGCATTTTATAGTCGATTTGTGCAAACTTCAACAAGATAGCAGACCCGGTGTACAGACTATTAGATGATGAGTTGAAGTTTGTGTGGTCGGAAGATTCGCAGAAGACATTTGACAGTATTAAACGTCAGTTAAACGACAGGAAAATGACGCTAAGACTGCCTGTATCAGGAAAACAGTTAACAGTGTACACAGATGCGAGTGACTATGGGAAAGGCGTAGTACTTGGACAGGGTGAAGCAGTTGTCGAATATGTCAGTGGTATTTTAACACACAGAGCAGAAGTATTCAACGATAGAGAAAGAATGTTTAGCAATAGTATGTATGGGCGGTAGACAAATGCAGACCGTTATAAGGATGAGACTCGGGCACTGATATGATTATGAGGAATAAATTGTGCTCGAAACGTCATCAGTATATATTACTGTATAGCACTGTGTGACTTTATCAAAATGAAATTCTATCCATAGTGAAATGGAGACCGTATTGACTCGGCCAACAGTTGCACATGGAAAGTGATCACAAGTCGCTAGATTTTCTGAGGATGGCGGAAGGCCCACGTGGGGACTTGTCCAGGTGGATGTTGAGCCTGCGAAATTATGACTTCATCATCTCACACGTCCCCAGCAACGGAACTTGTTTGGCCGATTTCTTATCTAGACGAGATGACGAAGCTGAGTTACCGGAGATTGCTTATGGAGTGGATGCATTGTAACAAGATGCATTCAGACATGCTATCAGTCACAAGTCGGACACTACCCTGAATACAGTAATACAGGAGATCACTAACGGAATAGAAGTGAATCAACTTCTACGGCGAGTAAGGATCCGGCTATACTACTGAGACAGAGGGATCGATTAAGAGTGAACATTCACAGAACTGTAACTTGGCGAGAGAACGATGGAAGCTGGCTGGCGATAATACCTCAGTCTCCACGCCATGAGGTGATGCAAGAATGTCACCAGCCAGCAGATATAGAAGTAGCCAGAACAACTGACCTCTTGAGACAAAGCATGTACTGGCCAGATGTGATAGAAGATGTGGGGAAATATGTACTTGAATGTCCGCAGTGCCAGTTGATGAAGGAAGATCGGTGCACACGACCGCCTCTGTAGTCGATTCCATTCACGGCAGTAGGCGACTTCTGGTGTGTAGACGTAGTGGGTCCGTTTCCGCAGACATCCAGTGGCAATCAGTACCTCCTGGTGATGGAGGAACACGCTACACGATGGGTAAACGCCATCGTGATCCGAGGTGAACGCGCGAGAACTGTGACTGATGCAGTAGTTTGACACATCGTTGCAGACCATTGTGTACCAAAGACGATACTGACTGGCAGGTAGGTCAGTGTCCTTGTCTTGAAAGCCAAGCGCATATACACCCCGTTTGTAACAACTGACTATCAAGATGACCAGAACAAGACCATATCATCATTCAGAAACGAATGGTTTGACAGAGAGAAATAACCGTACACTGAAGGAGTGGTTGACCTCGAAGAGTGGTAACTGGGAGTCGGATCTTCCTTCCATTGATTTTACTAGCACGTCGTGCTTCTATCCAACCAGGAACCAACAAAGAAGTCACCATTTGAGTTGATGTTTTGTAGGAATGCAAGACTGCCAATACACAGTACGACCTGTTTCGTTCACCAGGAGTGGAATATGATGAGGTGGTTGCGAACGGAACGGAAAGAAGCCGTCAGGAATGTAAAGCGAAAAGAGAAGATAGACGCCGCGAAATCTGAGCTGGGAGAAAAGATGGGATGCATAAGCCTTAAGGTCGGCGATGAAGTAAAGTGTGTAGAGGAAGAAAGTATACAGTTGGATGCAGACCATGTTCATGGAAACTCCTTCCGAAGTGGAAAGGGCCATATACTGTCACTGAGAGCCGTGGTCCCACTGATACCAACGAGAGGTGAAATAAGCGGATATGATTCTAACTTGTCTTTACTGGCTGGCTATTGTATGCTTAAGTTAATGGATTTATAATTGTAGAGCCTGAAGAATTTATTGAAACCACAATTGTTCTCTAAATTCCTGCTTAAAGTGTTCTTTCCACCATCCGAGTCGTCTATCTTGGGAGCTAATTATGGTGCCATTTTCGTCATAGATTGTTCCACTTATGATTTGCCTTTAGCCACCTGCTTCTCTGATAAGTCTAAATTGTTGTCTTGCGCTACAAATCGCCGAAGCCTTTTCCATCTCCTTCCGTCGCTTTTGTTGAGCACGACTGTTCACGGTCGTTGCGAAGACTTCTTGTTAGTTTGTGCTTGAGCAGCAGCTTTTGCTCCTCATCATATTTGGAGCTCGTCGGAATGAATGTTTCTGTGTCAGTCAGTCAGTCAGTCAGTTCGGATGAGGTGGTAGAAATCCAATGGGTCTTACTGACCTTGGGTTTTAGGCTATTGTCAGCTTTGACATCTGTGTGTGCAGCTAACTAACTGTATGTTGTTCCAGGCTTCGTCAGGAGGAGTCCTGCTGTCGACCTCGGGTACTCTTTTCGCTATCCGTATTACTTAAATAGGGACTCAGTGTCTCGATCTAGTTGAAGACGTAACTGTTTCTCTGCCAACAATTTTTATGTCCGTTTAACCGCATAAACGTGCGCGAACCATGGCACGGCGTGATCAGAGTCTGTGCACGTGTTCCATAAGGAGTGGCAGTCTTCTACCGACCCTCTCCAACGATACCTTATCGCTATGTGGTCTATTTGAGTCCAATGTTGATTTGGTGATGGAGGTCACCAGGTTAGACAATGTGTCTCTGTTTGTGCCTAGAGTTGTTGGTGACTGGGAACAAACAGATGACTATCTGAAGAGAACTGTAGAAGACAATCACCGCCGTTGTTGGTTCGTCGGTAGTGGACTCCGTATGTACCACCTATATACTTCTCAGTCTGGCATAACTTCCCTACTTGGGTGGGCATTGAAGTTGCCTGCTAAAACAACTATATCTGAACGTCGTTTTGCTTTCTGCAGCACATTGAACAGTTTCCCGTCGAAGTCATCCTTAAGTTCATCCGAGGAATGTTAGCTGACTGACGTAGAGTTGGAGTTGGAAAGGAGTTAATCAGACCAGGTGAAAACGTGGAATCAAGCACTGAAGTCCTTGAGAGTTGTTTTGAGCCACATAGGGGGTAGGTGTAGGTGTAGTTGTGAGCGTAGGCTGGCTGGCTGGCTGGTTGGGGTGTTTGGAGACTATTGGTGATTTGGCTGGAAATCGTGGTGAGTGACACAGATGCGCAGGCACTCTTAGTGATTTGATGTCCCGACGCGCAGATTAAACCCCTAGTTACTCCATGTTCCTCCCTTGTCTTTCTCCCGTACATTTCTGCTTTTGAGAGTCTTTTCTCTGTCTAGGTTAGGTTGTCTATCTTTGTATACTACGTGGAGTTTGTCAACTTGAACCGCTCCACTTCTGTGCAAAGTTTTGTGTTGAAACTCATTGACTGGCAATCAGCTCTTTCGTATAAGTTTTCATCTTGTGCGCAACTGCACTACTCTACTTAGATGATATTCTAATCCTTTTCGTTATTTCCATGCGAATTCAGTTGTAGGATGTATGTGTCTGTGCTTTCTTTGATTGTGATTGCTTTTTCTCCGTATAGGTGGGCCTGTCAAATAGTGAAGAGAACAGGAAGCGGAGACGAAAGCCGAAAGATTTCGGCGCAGACTGGATTATACCGGGGAATCCCAGAAAACGCGTCAAGTCAGACTGTATCAGAGTCAATGACAATAATGATCTGGCAGGAAGACTGAAAGGTGATGAAATTGTAAGTTCTGGTTTGTTTCCCTCTTTCCGCCGCTGTACATATCACGAAGTTTTACGCAACCAACCGGTGATGAGTAGGGTGGGTGAAATCAGAGTGAAGATAGATAATATGTTTGTTTTATCGAATGAATGTGTTCTGAAGATTCATTCGCAGATAGGATAATATTATAATCCTAGAGAGGATGGATGGATGAGGTTAATTACTGGGTAGTGAGTGTATGTAGAGGTGAAGATTATCCAGACTCGAAAGTCTCATCCTAGTTTGATGAAACAGCTGTCCACTACTCTCTGGTTTTCAATCGTTCTCTAGCTGATGTCAATCCGTGATCAACTCGTAAAAAGAGTTTGTATGTGTTAAGAAGCTAACGATTGTTTCATCATCACAAAAGGAAGCTCCACGCTGATGCAGAGTACTTCTAACGACTCACCAAAAGAAGAATACTGTACTGGGGATGTGGAGACATGCAGATACTTAGGTACTCGAATGAACATGTTTGAATCTTAGAGATCGTGACGTCATGTATGTATGTCTGTGAAGGATTGGAACACATCCATTCAGATAACCACTGTAAGTGACGGCATCATAATGTCCTCCATTTGTGAATCGGAATGCATTATTCTTGAGCAGATATTATTTCTGAGCTTCAACTAGTGGTGGTAGTTGAATAGCTCAAGATCTTCAGAACGTCCTTATAGTGTGAAGGTGTGAGCCTGCTCAGGGTTATTATAATTAAGAAAGGTTTGTTCAACTATCTAGAAAGACCTAAATAGCCTGTAGAATGAGGCCATTGAAACTACCTGAAACCGTCGAACCTTTTTTCACAACGCTGAGAACTTGAGATGGTCACAAGCATATTGGAAATAGCGGTAAAACACTGCTTTGTATAGTGCTGCGGTTAACTAGAAATAGATTTCAATATAGCAAAAATATTCACTCAGATATCTATGAAACACGAAATAATCGAGCAAAGAATATTCGTTTCGATAAATTCCTCTTCCGGCTCTACAAATATATCTGCATGTTTATATACACAGAATATTCTAAATTAGTAGTCATTAACAGTATAAGAGTGCTTTTTAAATAATGTCGATTTGTAAAGTAAGGTCACAATGGAATCACCACAGTTCATTAAAGATGCTTAAATAATAATAATTCTTATTATTATGATTATAACAAAGATGTAGTAGCAAATAGAATATCAACTAAAATTCAGGATCATTCAAACCTGGATAGCCAAGCGGTAAGGATAATGTCTGAACCAACCAACTTCTTTTGGATGCACAAATTAGGCTTGTTATTCTGGATCCATTGGCCAGCCTCAGGAATATTTAGCAGTCGAACTCTTAAGGCGAAATTGAGGTTCGTGAGTATGCGGTAAATTACCCTGAAAGCATGGTTAACATCAATCAGTCTTGTGTTCTGTATCCACAAGATGAGATAGAATAGCGCTGCGAATAGATTTTGTTTGTCCTTTGCTTAACCACTCACTATGCAGGGTGATGTTCGTAAATTCGACGAGAAACACGCCTAATTGTACAGCCTATGTAACTGGCCTGTGGAGCCAGTGGAATTTTCCTAATTTTAGTTGATATTCTATTTGCAACTATATCTTTATTATTATTATTATTATTATTATTATTATTATTATTAATAAAGCATCTTTAATGAACTGTGGTGATTCCATTGTGATCTTACTTTGCAAATCGACATTATTTAAAAAACACTAATATTGTTACTGACTACTAATCTAGAATATTCTATGTCTTTATCGGGAGTGACTACAGTATAGTTATGATTCCTGTATATCAACGTTTTCGTCTCCTTCGTCTCATTCTTTTTCGATTGTCTGTGTCAACAACTCGGTTGAGGACTACATGATGCCCGCATATAGAGTTCTACTTGTGATTTGAACTGCTCTCTGAACATGCTGAATTATGCTTATGTTTGTTAACTTCAGAGAGTCTGCATCTTATAAGTTAGTTAAGAGTGAGAGTCAAATGCTTAAGGTGATCTGATTCAGTCTGATTGTTTCTCGATTATGGATAAGATTTTATTTTGATAAACTGTCACACAGTGCATTGTTATACAGTAATATTTACTGATGATCAAGTTTCGAGCACAACTTATCCCTACTCATAATCATATCAAGTCACTCACTCACTCACACAACTTTTTCCTTCATTTATATACATGTGTGGAATTCAGGATTAGACATTTGAATACAAATCAGTAATATAGGATAATTTACATTCAGAAATAATAATCAAATGAGTGTTATCAATCAAGTACAATCAGATGGGAAATAAGAGGAGTGTTTTTATAGTCAAAATAAGTAACTTGTTAGAATGCTGTGATGAAGTTCAATTGAATTAGAATTTAAAGATAATTTATTATCCTGCTCTGATTTGACTGACTGGTGGTAATGATTTCTTCCATATTTGTTTTGTTAAAAGAAGTTCTAAAAAGTAATCTATGTAGGTGGAGAGAGAGAAAGAGGTTGGGTGTAGACTCGACGAACCAGGCAGGATTCAGTAATCAACCTCTCTCTCTCTCCACCTACATAGACTACTTTTTAGAATTTTTACCCTCTCCCACCATGCTGTTGTGTGGTTGTGTTAATGCATGCAGTGCAATGTAGTGCTGAGCTTTTTCCTAAATTACTTATCTCGGGTGGGGTCAACCATTCTTCCCTTAGCTGAATTCTTATGTTCTGACAATCTGACTACTCCCGACCTACTAATTCGACCTATATAAGTAGTTGACCTAACTCACAGTCATTGCAGAGTATTTTGTAAATTATATTATTTTGTCTAATAGGGTCAACCGACAGGGTCCCACAGAGCCTACAGAGCTTGTCCTAGCTGAGTGAGTTTGTAGGTTCGAATGCCACCACTCTAATTCCTGCTCTATTGAGAATCCTACGTAGGGAATGTCTGAGAAGTCCCCTCCTTATATGGTAAAACTGCTGTAGATGCCTTATATTCTCTCTTATTTATGTTATCATTATTAGTTTCCCTACTATTTTTATTTTGCTTTTCACTTTTTCTGATCTTCCTAATGAATTTCATAGGATAGTTAGTTATTTGACACCAACGCTACTTCTTCTTCTTCTGTCTGTTTTATTTCATCATTTAGGTCTTTTCTTGTACTACTTGGTGCTACTGCTCGGTTTGTTCGACGCCTAACTTAACTAAGCCTGCCTTAACAGATAACTACGGATGAGATGAATTAAAGTTTATCAGCAGAATGCGTTGGTGTTTTATAAACACTTGTGTGTAGTTTAGCCTCTTCTATTCGTTTTATTTTACACTCAAACATCACAGCTAATTCTCCTTGTTTATTTTACGATTCAAATGTGAATTTTATTCCCTCTACTAGTGAGTTTATATGTGTCAAGAAGCTAGAGGGAGATATGTTGTGTTTTTAACACTGTGTGTGAAAGTGTCATCCACATATCTCCACCATAGTTTTGAAGTAGGATAAAGTGAATGTATTAAGAGCGTTTAATTAAAATTTAATTGGTGGATGGTGACTAGAAGTGGAATCCAGTCCAGGATAACGCGCATTTCGTCCTATTTGCAACTCGTCAGTTTGCTGGATGTACCTGCATTCCTCAGTGAGTCAGTGATGATGTTCCCACCACGGAGGCTCTGACCCAGTGCCCATAGTTTCAAACGCCAAAGTGTCAACGGGAAAATCTAAAATTCAATTGAATAATTACTATGAACCGTTGCACAAGAGGTGGGGTGGCTCTCGTGGCCCAAGTCGTCTAGTGGATAACGCTTTGGCTGGTGTTTGAAACTATGGGCATTGGTTTGGAGCCTCCGTGGTGGGAACATCATCACTGACTCACTGGGAAATGCAGGTACATCCAGACAACTGACGAGTTGCAAATAGGACGAAATGCGCGTTATCCTGGACTGGATTCCACTGCTAGTCACCATCCACCAATTCAATTCTAAGTCAACATTAAGCCACATAATAAATCTGCATTACTGCTAACTTTTCTGGGGTGTATAGCCCAAGTCCTCCACAAGGTCTTGGCTTGTTGTTATCTCTATTGTCAGTGAAATACCCGACTGACTGACTTCCACAGGGTGTTTATTTATTGCACAGCGCACTTCTCTCCTGTTTTACGTTTGTCCTGTTACAAAATGTAAATTGTCATCTGTTAAAGTTAGAATTGTTGTTGTTGTTTTAAATTCCTTGTTTTATCCTAAAGTTGCTTTAGAAATGGTAATTAGTTGATTTTAGTAATTGACATAAATGTCATTAACATTTTACAGAACCGTGGAGGAAAATCTTTGGGTCGCACCACAGAAGACCTATTTGACGAGGTCCCTAACCAAGATTCTATGCGTTTATCTGAGCCATTGAATACGCACAGAATTACCAGTAAGTTGATTGTTCTCCACCACACAAATAAAAGTCTGTTGTTGCTGTTGCTAAGGTCAATCAATTAGTTCATATTGTGGTTATACTGACGTTAACACACACTGTGGTGGTTGGTTGCAGTTTGTTTGTCTTCCATAGATTGATTGACCATTATTAGTGACCATAGTGACTCTGGCATTGTGGTGGTGTTTTAGGCGATCGGAAACAGATTTGTGATAAGTAAGCGTGTGTTATCTGAATTTGAAAATAAAAAGCGTTTATTTTTAATAACAACTGAATCAGTCTGGAACTGGATCGTACATTCATTGAGTATTTTATGAACGCGCTTCACTTAACTCACTAACTAGAAGTATGGGAGACGAGATTAGAAGTATCCATCCATTCCAATCATTAGGCTTTTGAAGAATAAGTGTATACTAATAGGAATGACCATGATAGTAAGATTAGACTAGGGGTTGTTATTGTCTCAACGTGTGAAACACAATGTGAGGAGGAGGCGGGTTGTAGAGGAATCTGTGCCACGTTACATTGATTTAGTATGCGTGACACTGTTACAATAGACATTGAAGATGGTTTGAAGGCAGATCTCTTCTTATAAGTCAGGCGAAAATTTTGATCCAACAGACAACGAATGGTTCTGAAATAGTTCATTACTGACCTCACCCTATAGAGTGGGGGGGTCATCATTCTATAACAGACTTACACACCTGTTTTAAACTCAAAAGAAGTAATAGTTGTGCCATGTGTAATGTTTATGTAATCACCATGTTTCACCGTGTTAGCAATTTTTCATTGAGATCCTCTGTTCCCTTTGGTTAGACACATTGTTAATTGTGAGTTGTGAAGCAGCAGTGTCGCCCTGCATTTCTCAGAGGAGGAGAGAATTTGTTGACAACGGCATCTTTTCCATAAAAGGAAAACCCACCTTATTTACAGTATGCTTGTATTCAATCAAACGGGTGTACAAAGTGTAGTTGAACTGGTATGAGTGAACATATCTGGTCAATGTTCGTCAATGTTCTTTATCAAGCCGAGTGTGTGACTCATCGAGCCAGTTGAAAGCACTTGGTTTAGCATTATTACAGATTGTTTCTTTGAGAAAGAAAGAAAGAAAGGAGAAATGATTTCTAATAGTCCTATCGAAATTTATTGAAGGGACTAAGTTGTTTTAAATGATCGAAAAAGCCACCAAAGACATGCTCTACCATAGACGCCTCAACATTGCACAAGTGATAACGTCACATTCCGTGTTGTGTGTGTGTGTGTGGATGCATACATTGGCAGGAGGAGTAATGGTGTCTTGCTTGCATGTAAGGGTGGGAGAACATACATACATATACCTAAATGGCTTGAAAAATAGTTGAACTGTGAAACCTCGATAGATGTACGTGACTGATAACCTATTGAAGTGTATGTATACATATATACATATGCTTGTTTAAGTTGACGTCATTCGTCTCCCATTTTAGATGGGCTGTCATCACCGACGCCATCGGCAGGTTCGTTGCATTCATTGTGTCGTCAGCTGCGTATTGCAACTCCAAGATCATCAGTGTTCGAAGGATGGACTATTATTCTTACTGGTGGTGGTGGTGCTAGAAGTGAGTTTATAGGTTCGTTTCTACCAATCTACTCGTCGATGTTTACTTTGCATTAGCGGACACATTTTTTTCTAAATTCCTATAGCCTAAAGTAGTAGGCACTTATAAAAGTCGTGGAAAATACCCATCGGAACATTAGATGATTGAAAAGAACAAGAAGTTCAGCAACGATGGCGATCTTTTCGGAGATTTCATTCTCAAAAGCAGCTGTGCAATCGCATTAGTATAGATTAGTTTGCATGGATACAGTTATTATATGTTCAATTCCACATAGTAACTAAGGTGGTAATAATTTTCCAACTTGATATGAAAGTTTGAAGGTACGAATATAGAAGGTTACAAGGGGCTTAGAGATAAGATTGCGTAGGATTAGAAAACAGTTACAACGTGTGCAAAATTAATATTTGATAACTGGATAAATAATTTTAAAGGCGAATAAATTGTGATAATTATTTTCAACTTGATATGAATTACGAGAAGCCTAGAGATAAACGTTACGCAGGGATAGAAGGAATTACAGGTATGAACAAAATGAGCATGGAAACAAATTGAAAATTTTCAACTTGAAATGTAAGTTAGGAGGTGTGTGTGAATATAGATTACAAGAGGCATAGAAACAACAACAAAAATTACACCGGATTAGAATATAATTTTAAAATGGTTGTTCTAAACGGGATTACAAGTGTGATCAGGAGGAGCATGGAAACAAACTTAAAATAACTGATTTTATAACTGAAAAAATTGGGATGAATTGAATGAAGACAAAGAGAGAAAATTACACAGAGAGAGAGAGAGCAAAACAACGAAAAAAAACTGAAGGCCAAGGGAACATACAGAACTAGGTTCGTGGTAGTTGTAAAGGCTGGATTAGTCTCTTTTTAACACATAGCTCTGGCTTTTCGATGCATTTGGCGAGAGCTTCCCGATTACAAACAAGTCGGAAACACACTGACTGCCTTTGGTAGATTTTTGTTTACTTTGTAAATGACTCTGAATGATGAGTCAGTTGAGATCCTGTGACAGGTATTGACGAGATGTTCAGTTTTGCGCTTCTTTTTGAACCACTGCCTCCTCTTTTTGGAGCCATGCTGGATGATTTTCTCTAACACGTTTTGATAAGACATGCATAGAACGACCTAGTTCCGCAAGAGCAGTTGAACTGATATATACATATGTGAACATTGAAGTGGTCATATGCGGAAGTCTGTCCTTCCCGTTGGTCCGAAGTAGTGTGCGGCTAGAGAATATCACTCTTAGAGTTGCTGCCTTATAAAAGTGGTGGTATTTTCGGGTAACCACCTAGGTGGATCATTTGTTGTTCACGTGACGATTTTATTGAACAACCGATTGTTACACCATCAAAGGTTCGCTGTCGTTACGTTACGTTAGGTGCCTGTGGCAACTGATCTTTCAGGTGATTTTTGTCTGAGACATCATACTGCTGATTGGCCTTTAAGTGTTAGGCTAAACCTGAGATAGACCTCAAAATAACCACACTTAGTAAAATCTTCACCGCGTTATAACCTTAGCAGTACACTCTATCTAACGTGTAAGTACTGACGAACGGAATTAGAGTAAAAAGACTTGAGACGCGGGAAGTGTGTCTGGGGACGTAGTTTTATTTTACACAAATGAAATATCAAATTTAATAAATATAAAGGTGTTATACAACGTATCTGTGGTTTTGCTTAGTAGTAGGCTTGGAGAGTGCGCTGAATGAAAGCACAACAAGAGGAGAGAGCGAACCTAGTATGTACAGGAGAGTCAGAAATCACAAGATGAAGTAGAGCCAAAAAGTGAGTGAGTGCGTTGAAACAGAAGTTCAAAGGTTCAATTTACACTACAGACCCGAGACTTTATCAAATATGACTCAGAATTTAAAAAAACTTGCGATGGCCTTGCTGTATTTTCGCCGTTTTTTATCCTTTTCTAAAAGCGATATGAAGTGTAATAAATGAGATGCTTTGATGATGTTTTAGATACGCTTTAGTACGCTTACGTGGGTTTTTTTTCGCGGAAATTTACCACTTTCTTTTTTTTCATAGGTAATAATAGTCCAACGGCGGATTCCGTTGATGTCAGTCTAATAGAAGAATTGATCGTTGCTTGTGGTGGAGAAATTGCGGTGGAGATAACACCGTCTTTTCTCGATAGACAACGACAGCAAAATCGGCATATAGCTTTAGTTTCAACAGAATGCTGTCTTACAACGGTATACTTGCAAGCGCTTGCCACGCTGGGCAGTATGCCGATACTCTGCACTGAATGGTTGCTCGATGCATGTCGAGAAGATGTGATGACATCAAGTGAAGAGTGTCGTAATTGGCCTCTCCACTTATTGCTCACATATCCTGGGCGCTATGAATTGCCCAGGGGATTCATATCTGGATCCTTGGAACCAGTTAGTTGGTGAGTTTTGATCATTTTTTGGATCAATAATATTGATGCGTAAAAGTTTTTTTATAAACCTGGAAACTAATGTTTCTTATTTAACATTACACATACACTAATATATGTGTAAAACTTGGACACTGTGGTGGTAGTAAGTAATTCCATATTAGTTTGTTTATTAGGTATATCACACGGTCAGTGAAACAGTATTAGTATTTACTGGATGACAAAGTTCCGAACATAATTCACTATTGTTCATGATCATTTCATCAATTATAATCACACGACTTCGAAACTTGAGTTTCATGGTTTTCTATGTCCTCTCCTATTTGTCGTCGTAGGCGTGGTAGTAGAATTTTCCAGATATCTGTGTGGACAGGTGTTGAATCATTCCTGTTACATGTATTTGCAGTTGATTCGATAAACAAAGCTTCTGTTATCAATCTCTCCCTCCCTCTATTCACCCTGTGACATTAGATTTCAAAAGTGTCATCATATACCATCCAGCCTATTGTATGTTTGTGTGTATTTGCATGTAGTGCTTGCGATAGCTGCTGAACTTTTCTCTAGATTTCTTATCTTATTCGGGTCAACTAATCTAGATTTTGCTAGGTTTTTATGTTCAGCTAGTCTGACTCACTGCCACTGTTCCACTACTTTGGCGTATATATTTGACGTGACAATCATTGCAGACAGGATATTAGATCCTTTAACCGGCAAAGCTTGTTTCTAATTGAGTTTGAATTCCAGCCACTTTTATTCCTGCGAATACGTGTAATAGGGATGATTCAACACCTGTCCACACAGATATCTGGAAAATTCTACTACCACGCCTACGACGACAAATAGGAGAGGACATAGAAAACCATGAAACTCAAGTTTCGAAGTCGTGTGATTATAATTGATGAAATGATCATGAACAATAAAGAATTGTGTTCGAAACTTTGTCATCCAGTAAATACTAATACTGTTTCACTGACTGTGTGATATACCTAATAAACAAATGAATATGGAATTGCACATACACGTTTTGCTAAGGAATGCTTGTGAACCCTCCGTCTTGACCTTTTTTTGAAACAGTTTTGTTAGCTTCTTGATATCACTTCAGGTGGCTAAATTAGTTTCAAATAACCCTGAAAGATTGTGCTGTTTTTTTATAGTGATATAATGATAAGTCGATGCTTCCTAGCTTCTATTAATATTCACCTGTAACAGCAGTAAGTTGCTAACTGGTTTCTTCAGTGTTTCAGTTATCCTCTTCGGAGGTAAACAGGTAGGCAGGTGGAGATTGTCGATTTATTCTTCGGTGTGTGTGTGTGTTACAGACTATTATGACTATTTTGATTGTGGACACGGATTGACACTCATAATCTTGATATCCCTGATTTCTTTTACGATGCTTTTAAATAAATCATTGAAAAAGAGATTCTCTTTAGAGTAGCATTATACTGCACATGTTTTCTGTAATAATAATAATAATAATAATAATAATAATAATAATAAGGAATATTTGTCTGCAAACATGTATTCTCCTTAGTAGTTGTGTGTAACGACAGAAGACCAAAGTCACGCAACAGATCGTCTATTTAGGAAATCAACACATTTTTATCGATTTTCTTGTACATTATTATAGATTCTTGTTAGCAGACAAACACAGTCTTCTGATTGATGGTTGTTTCTCACTGAACGTTAGTTAATCTTTCATCTCTTTGTGGCTGTTTCTTCAAGGTCAGATCATCTGTGTATCTGCTAACTGTATCCGCCTACGCAAACAAAGTCTTCTGTGATTGGTTGTTGACTCGGTCTTTGTTCTTGTTCTTTTCTCATGAGCAATATTTGGGGACATAAACATTGACGTAAATTACTGTCTACTAATTTTGGCCTAGCAGACAACTCTCACCACAGTAGTACTTTAAATTTTATATTTTCTGGTTTAAAGAGTGTTTGAAGGGGTTGCATATTGCTTAGAAATTGCTCTGAAAGCTATTTATTTTGAATAGATCAATAACAAACAACTCAAGGATCAGATGAGAATACAACACACCTTCATTTTATTTAGGTCGGCATCTTTCCAACCACTGACAAATTGAATAATAGACGTTAACAGTTTTACTACAATTTTCAGATAACCTTTTAAGTACATTAGAGATAAAATGTGCAATAATAATAATAATAACAATAATAAACAGCCAATATGGTATTTGGATGAATTTTCTACGTTAAGTTAGTGAAATGTTTTAAATTGGTGCTATACTTGTAACAACAGAAGGCAAGAGTCAGGCAACAAATCATTTATTAAGGAAATCAACGCATATTTATATATTTTCATGTACATTACTATGAATATTTAAGCAAACAAACACAGTCTTCCGATTGGTTGTTTCTCACGTAAAGTTAATCTTTCATCTATTTGTGACTGTTTCTTGAATGTCAAATCCTCTATATGTTAACTGCATCCGCCTACGCAAAGTCAATCTTTGTTCACATTTTCTCACGACAAATCTTGGGAACGTAAATATTGACGTAAATTACTGTCTACCAATTTGGCTAGTAGACAGCTCTCACCACACTCGTCCCCCCGTCAAATAGCTTCGCGCGCAGGCGTTCCGACCTTCTGGGTGATGCGTTCTCTCGTTGATGATTGTTACAGACCGGCTTGTCCCAATGCACCCATCGTTGGATCTGACTGGCGTTAACTCGTTTTTGTTTGTCACCTCTTCTGATGGTATATACTTGACCCCGTCTTTTTGTGACTGTGTATGGTCCTTCCCACTTTGGAAGGAGTTTGCGTGAACCTGGCCCGCATCCGACAGCATATCTTCTGTCTCTACACTTCACTTGGTCCCCGACTGAGAAGGTAATGCACTGAGTCTTTTCTCTCAGCTGAGACTTCGCGACATCCCTCCGCTGCTTCTGCATTACATTCTTGACGGCTTCTTTCCGTTCTGCTTTTAATTTCGTCGTACTCCACTTTTGGTGAAGGGGCCAGGTTTCGTTGTGTATCGGTAATCGTGGTTTTCTACCATACATCAGTTGAAAGGGTGACTTTTTCGTTGTTTCCTGGGTGGTGGCACGATGTGTTAGTAGAATCAGTGGCAGCTCCGTTTCCCAGTTACCGCCCTTCGAGGCCAGCCACTCCTTCAGCGTACGGTTGTTTCTCTCCGTCAGGCCATTCGTTTGTGGATGGTATGGGGTCGTTCGGATCCTCTTGATGCCAAGCTGTTGCAAACGGGAAGTAAATTCTTCACTTTCGAAACACGGACCTTGGTCTGTCAGTATTGTCTTTGGTACGCCATGGTCTGCAACGATGTGTCTAACTACTGCATCTGTCACGGTCCTTGCGCGTTGGTCTGGGATTGCTACGGCGTCTACCCATCGTGTCGCGTGTTCCGTCATCACCAAGAGGTACTGATTACCATTGGATGTCTGAGGAAATGGACCCATAACATCTACGGACCACAAGTCACCTATCGCCGTAACTGGAATCGACTGAAGTGGTGGTCGTATGCACCGGTCGCCTTTCATTAGCTGGCACCGTGGACATCCAAGTACATATCTTGCTACGTCTTCTCTCATACCTGGCCAGTACATACTTTGTCTCAAGAGGTCGGTTGTTCTGGCCACTCCGGTATGTGCTAGCTGGTGGCATTCTTCTATCATGTGGTGGCGCGACGATTGAGGTATGACAGCTAGCCAGCTTCCGTCGTCCTCTCGCCAGGTCAGAGTCCCGTAGACATTCACTCTTAGTCGATCTCTCTGTCTGAGTAGTGTGGTTAGCTCCTTACTCGCTGTAGCTGGATCCACTTCTATTCCGTTAGTGATCACCTGTATTACTGTATTCAGCGTATCGTCCAACCTTTGTCTGTGTGCCAGTCTTAGTGGGTCTTGTTCTACTGCATGCACTCCGTATGCGACCTCGGGCAACTCAGACTCGTCTTCTGGTCTCGATAACAAATCTGCCAAGACATTTTCATTTCCAGGAACGTGTGAGATGGTAAAATCGTACTCCTGAAGACGCAACATCCACCGTGACAATTTCCCTCGTGGGTCTCTCGCTGTCTTCAGAAACTGTAGCGGCTTATGATCCGTTTCGATGTGGAACCGTCGGCCGAGTAAATAAGGTCTCCATTTGTCGATTGCCCATACCATCGCTAAACATTCTTTCTCTATCGTTGAATACTTTCGCTCTGTGTGTGTCAAAACCCGACTGGCATACTCAACGATTCCCTCACCCTGTCTTAGGACCGCACCTATGGCGTAGTCACTGGCATCTGTGCACACTGTGAACTGTCTTCCAGGTACAGGTAGCTTTAGTGTCATTTGTTGGTGGTCGAGCAGCTGTTTAATCCTGTCGAATGTCTTCTGCGATTCCTCCGACCAAACAAACTTCGGTTCACCTAGTAGCCTGTACAGAGGGGCTGCTATCTCATTGAAGTTCTTCACGAAGCGACTATAAAACGCTGCTCTACCTAAGAATTGTCTCAATTTTCTCTTTGAATTCGGGGCCGGGATCGTCTTTATCGTCAAGATTTTCTCCGGTAGTGGTTTAATCTCACCATTTCCCACTTTATGTCCCAAAAGAGTTACATTCTTTTTGGCTATCTGAGACTTGGTTTTGTTGACGCGCAGTCCAAACTCTTCGATGCGTCGCAGCACGGCTTCCACATGGTTCACATGATCGTTTTCGTTTTGACTATATATGACGAGATCATCACCGTACACCTCAACGTTTTTCAAGTTCTTAAGTAATAGCGTCATCAGTCGTCTGAACGTGAACGGTGCACCTGCTAGTCCAAACGGCATGCGTTTCAATCGATATTGTGTCTGACCCACGATGAATGCCGTCTTATCTCTTTCACCTGGTTTTATCGGTATCTGCCAGTATCCTGAGCGAAGATCGAGAACTGAAAACAAATTTGCGCCTTGTAGGCGATCTAAAGTTTCTACTACTGTTGGCATGGCACACGGTCTTAACTCTGTCATACTGTTTAACTGTCGAAAATCAACGCAGAATCTATACTTCCCATTCGCCTTTTTTTACTAACAGCACTGGAGAGTTGTACGGGCTATCAGCTTCTTCAATAATATCATCTTTTAACATCTCGCACCTGTCGCTCAACTTCGCCTTCTAAATGACATGGAACTCTTCGCGTGGTAAATGACGTTACTTTCGGGCCACTTAACGGAATTTCATGATTCACCTTATCGCAATAACCGTATGGGTCCCCATCTCCAGTAAACAGATGATCGTATTTGCTGAGTAACTTTGCTATACTTGGGACTTCCGATGCCGCAATCCCTGCTACCTCACTATTCTCGTGCATGCTAAAAAACCCGTACTTCGTAACGACAACCCTTTTCTTCATGTTAATCACTGCATCCACTTCTCGCAAAAAGTCGGCCCCAAGGATTGTTTGGCGCAATTCAGGTACCACCAGGAATGGGAACGTCACGCAATCCTCTCCAATTCTAACCCTGCAGTCTGAAACTCCCGAAATTCTTAACACGTGACCGCCTACTGTTTGCACTGTCAACGAACACGGTCTTATACTCTCACACAAACTCCTATCTACGAGTGAGACTGCAGCCCCTGTGTCGATTAAACACACCAACTCGCGATCATTTACCCGTAACTTCGAATATATTGCCCCCTTCTCCATCGCCCCTATTACCTCAAGTCTCGGAACACAGGAAGAAGACACAGTATATCTTTTAAAAATTCTTCTTTGCCGTCTTTCCAGGCAGCGGTCTCTCCAGTGCCCCAGTTTGCCACATGCGAAACACCGATCTCTCCGCACGCTCAGTCTCAGCGCGGCCACTTCACGTTGCAACTCTTCGATTTGTTTCTCACACTATCATATGCTGCCTTCGCCCGGCCTCTCAGTAGCGTTCCAAGAACAACCGTCTTCGCTGATGGCTCTTGCACACCATTCAACTCTGCAATAGCTTCGAAGTCCCTTAAGAAGATCCATATGTCTCCTTCTTCAAAAGCTGCAGGCCATGGGACTTTCATTTCGCGACAGGCAGCGACACCAAATGTAACAACAGAAGGCAAGAGTCAGGCAACAAATCATTTATTAAGGAAATCAACGCATATTTATATATTTTCATGTACATTACTATGAATATTTAAGCAAACAAACACAGTCTTCCGATTGGTTGTTTCTCACGTAAAGTTAATCTTTCATCTATTTGTGACTGTTTCTTGAATGTCAAATCCTCTATATGTTAACTGCATCTGCCTACGCAAAGTCAATCTTTGTTCACATTTTCTCACGACAAATCTTGGGAACGTAAATATTGACGTAAATTACTGTCTACCAATTTGGCTAGTAGACAGCTCTCACCACATACTTATCAATGTAATATGACCAAAGTTTCTCGCATAAAGCAGCAATGAGCGGGAATCAACAACATATTGTGGTATATATAAATTATAACATTATAAAAGTGTTAATGTGAACGAATGGAATCTCAACAAAGTGAATTGTGAATTGAGCTCATTTGCTTAGATATCAAGCATATTGAAGCATAACGTTTTGGTAAATGGTGATGTGACTAAGTAAGCAAGTAGCCTAAATGACTTTAGCGACTCAGGCAGGGATTGACTTGTTACCAGTGTATAATATCTTGTTGCTTTAGGATATGCAGATGATATATGTATATTTATATATAGTCCTGCTCCCCGGTGAAGACGCTGACAAAATAGAGCTCGAGTCCTCTGAACACCTTGTTGAGCAGCAGTAATCTCCGAATGAAGCGATCGGTGGGACGTGTTGACCACTTGACTTAATCAGGGAGTTGTATCAGCCAGCCCCAGCGGATTGTTGACTGACGAAGTCTCAGCACGGATACACAAGCCTCATTATTCGACATATGCACCAGCTTATGCCATCTCTGGAATAGACGTGTGATATCCGGCTGACTGGCCGTCTACCAAAAGGGTGTTTGTACTGCTCAGGTGTTCGCTCTGTCGTCCTTTATGTCTGGCTGTAAGACATGGCCATTAAAAGTGGAAAACATGAAAACGTTAGCTAGCTGTCTTCGTATTCTTCTTCCAATGCATCTGCGTTTTGCAGCTATACAGTTGGTAGTAACAAAGGAATAACTAACATGTGTCGACTTTTGACTGAACCCTGACGAATTTGCTGTTAAACACTTCATGTAATTCTCTTCCCATTAATAAACTTGAACAAAGCAAGAACAACAATTGTACCAGAAGATGATATGAGCTCATCTTTTATTATTTCGAGGATTCTTCTCAACTGGTTACCGGAAAGAGACAGTGGTGAATCTTGCGCTGCACTTTTATGAGTCATCCTTTTTCCTGTTTAGAAAACTCTACTCTCTCATCTAAACATGACTCACACTACCTTGTTCTTTTCTTTCCTTTTTTCTATTGACTATTAGATAAAACACTTTCTTTAGTTACGTAATCCACGTTTTTGTTATGCTCTTTCTAGCTAAACCTTGTTTCTACTATATATATATATATATATATATATATATATACGCAACTCTGTTTTTTGTTCCCTAGCCTAATCGTCTAATTATTCTATAAATAGTCAGTGTGTCTGTAACTCTTAATTAGTTAAATCATTCCGGACTAATGTTACTTTTACTTCCTACCAACCAATTACTCCTTGTGACCGTGGAAAAGTATGTTCAAATCTTCAATGCGATTCATATTTTTTATCGTTCAGGTTGTAATCGAACTGGCTGTTGTTTGGTACACAGCAGTTAATCTGTTTGTATGTGTGTGATTTCTTAATTCGTCTGTTAATTCTCTCTCTGCAATGTTGTTGTATTTATTGATTTATCGATTCATTTATTTGTTTTTCCCTATTTTGTTTGTTCTGCTCTGTTAAGCTATTTACTTATCTCGATTTATAATATATTCAGGTCATCTATTTCTGTGCGCTATCGTTCATGTGCATACGCAACAACTCCTCCGCCTCCTTCTCCCTCATTGTTTGCTTTATGCGAAAAATGGGCAAGCACAGAAATCACTTTTTGTCTAGGTGCAATAGTTACCAATAATAGAGAAGATTTTGGATCCAATTGGCTGAATATTCTATCGATTGCATCTGGATTGATTCATGAAACAGCTGAAGAAGTTGGTTGGTCTTCGCCTAGTCGAATTCCAATAATCCCTGTATCTGAGGCAGGCGGACAGCTTTCAATCATGTTCCCGATAACCAGATGTAACTTTGGATGTCAATCTGTTGAGAAAAGAGTAAATTTCGTTCAAGTCGACGAAACTGATGTAAGTGTTCAGTGTAGTGACACACGGTTATTTGCCTATCATCATCATCATCATCATCATCATCATCATCATCATCATCATCATCATCATCATCATCATCATCATCATCATCATCATCATCATCATCATCATCATCATCATCATCATCATCATCATCATCATCATCATCATCATCATCATCATCATCATCATCATCATCATCATCATCATCATCATCATCATCATCATCATCATCATCATCATCATCATCATCATCATCATCATCATCATCATCATCATCATCATCATCATCATGTATTTCACGCATGTCTAATGAACATTAGATTGACCTATATTTATTACCTAATTAATTTTTCTACTCATAATCATATATACTACACTTTAGTATTTCCACTTACTGTCAAACTTTAACACAAGTAGAAAATCTGGTTGTTGTTCTTGTCTGTTTTGTAATTCATCTATGTTTATAAGCTGGATGCTGACGTCACAGGGTACCCGGATAAGCGCAGGTGGTACATACTATTCGAACTTCCAGATGGAGAGGATAATCGAAACACTTCACTGGGATCTTGAATGAGGGTCTCCGAAATACAGCAGACATCGATAGCGAGGCTTTCCAATGTTCTTACCAACCCTGCCTGTTGTCCGACTTTCATCAGCGTCCGAACATTGTAGGTGGCCAGCTTGAAGGCGGCACGTGGTTTCAGGATATCTGTGTTAGATTTGACATCGCATTGGGGAC
Organism: Trichobilharzia szidati; assembly: GCA_944472155.2. Classification (NCBI taxonomy): domain Eukaryota; kingdom Metazoa; phylum Platyhelminthes; class Trematoda; order Strigeidida; family Schistosomatidae; genus Trichobilharzia; species Trichobilharzia szidati. The sequence continues at coordinate 20,195,269 of OX235279.1, read as the reverse complement.
AACCACTTTGAAGGCTACTTACTCACTAACATCTCGAAATGGCACAGATAGGCTGGGAATCCAGACAAAGGCGAAAGGCTATCGAAGATGAAGAAGTCAAGGTTAGCAAAGGTAAAATACAGGAGTGTATGTATAAAAATATAAAAAGTAAAGTTGGAAAGACATAAGTTACTTGCAACATCATTATTGCTTGAAAGCATTGTTACGAGCACATGATAAGTTTCACTGATAGTTTGTTGCTTCATTTGATTTATTGTGTGAGGGCTGAAATACTTGCTGCCCGAGGCGCCCAGACCGAAGCAGGTGGTTTTCTTAAGGGACCACCCCCGAGCCTTTGACTTGGAGTCTAATCCGCAAGGCAGCGGAGCAGCGTCAGGAGCTGCATTCCCATGGTTGCCGGTGACCAATATGGGTTCATGCTCCATTTGATCCGATTGGATTTTGTAGCCCATGTACCCCATGGTAACTGCTTTTGGTCTAACCGCTATCCAAACAACCTTCCTGGCATGGTAGGACCTGCAGGGATATGAGTCTCAGCCAGTTTAGCTTTTAGGGTCAGTGCAGTATTCAAGCCCCACGACCACCACGGCAAGGTAACAGTTGTCGGCCGGGTTAACACACGTGGAAAAACTGGTTGTTGTCTTTGTTGTTATTGTTGTCTATTGTGTAATTCATCTATATTCTCATTTATCTGTTTATGCATATTTATTTTTATTTTGTAGATCACTCTGTCGCAGTTGGCATACATGAGAACATTACCTGTCGTACTGGTCACATCCGAGTATTTCATTCAGTCGTTAATCCGTGGATATTTAGTAAATCCAAAGTCTTCATCATATTTCTCACCGAGTGCTCATAGACACGAAGTTTGAATCACATTTTTATAACAATAATAAGAATAATACATACAGTTATTATTAGTATAGCAGTAATCCATTACACAGTCTTTCAATTTCGGTTTTCTCTTTTTTGGGCATTTAGTCTACCTTATATGAAGAAATCCTCGCCTTTATTATTTATAAGAAACTTGATTTTGTTTATTATTATTATTATCATCTCACATTATTTATAATTGTACACCGTAGTTGTGGTTGTTGTTGTTGTTGTTTGATTTGTGAACTTCGTCTTTTCTTCGTCTTTTTCATTCCCCTCTCTGTTGTGTACTGTCAGTCGATTGTTGTTGTGTATATCCAACTTATCTCGGCTAAGTAACAGTGTCAAACCGTCGTAGTATTGTTGTTTCTTGTATAGCTAGCTAGCTTGTAATGTGAACACCACTATTATGTATATATATTATATGTGTATATCTGTATTGAATATTCCCATATTTTATTCAGAAGAAAAAAATATTTAGACCGAACAATTGTGGTTTCAATAAATTCTTCCTTCTTCAGGCTGCTCTACAATTATAAATCCATTAATTAATTTAAGCATACAATAGCCAGCCAGTCAGTCAGTCAGTAAAGGCAAATTAGAATCATATGAGAAAGTGTATTGTGGAACAAGTATAAGTAAGACGGATGGGATGGAACAATAGTCAGTTAGTTTTATTTAATATGCACGGTCACTGAGAACATGGGACAAAATGAGATGCAGTAATTTAATTTAATGATGTGTGTGTGTGTGTATACAATATAAATATAGTCAACAGAAAAATACAGGTTTCGAGATTGAGTGTGATGAGGGTGTGTGAGAGACAATATGAAAATAAACCAACGAATGTGGCTGTCTAGACATAAGTTCAAGGTTGAAAATAACGACAATAAGAGTGAATGTCAAATAATAATAATAATGATGATAATGAATATAATGAAGTGGAATGAACAGGATTTTGTAAATACGATAACAAGTTAGAAAAGCACTGCTCAAACCTAAGGTAATAAAATCATAACAAAGGTCATGAAATCAGAAAATTCGAAAATGAACGTTTGTCAATGAATCAGTAATAGAAGAAGAAGAAGAAAATTGTGAAAGGAATTTATTGTGTTAATGTTTATGGAGGATTTGTTGGCTTTATTGTAGGCCAAGGTAAACATAGAGGTTGAATATACTTCTTCTGTATGCAAAGAGGCGGTCTTCTGGTATTAATTGCAACCGCTTCAGCTACTGATAGAAGACGTAGTCGAGCTCCTCTAGATAAATTACTAGGAACGCAGTAAATAACTGAGAACACCTGGTCAAGTTTTATCTGGTGTCCAGTATCTACCAAGTGGGCTAAGACTGCACTATTTACGCATTTGGTTACAGGTATATGTTGACGCGCGCGCATGGATAAATCCCTCTGAGTAAGGCCAATGTAACTAGCTCCACATGAGCAATTGAATTCGTAGATACACATTGATGAAGCCATCTTTGGTAATTTATCCTTGACTTGCTGTGTGAGTACTGGTTTAGTTGAGAAGTTGAGTACCAGTTTAGCTGCAGGAAATGTTCTATCTACTGCTCTATTAAGTCGACATTTTAGAATGTCAGCTGGATTTATAATTGTAGAGCCTGAAGAAGGAAGAATTTATAGAAAACACAGTTGTTCTCTCTAAATATTTTCTTCTCAGTATATATATGTGTATGTATTGAAGCTCCATATATGAATTTGAACCGATTAGACATAGTTAACAAGCAACATAGCTGTGTATATTTTTTTCTGAAAAATATATTTGAGACTTTTCATTGTTAATTTCATGTTAATTTTTTGCTTCCAAAAAAGAAGTGAATGCCTTGATCCGTTGATGTGTTGTGCTTTGCCCCATTTCAACAAGCCGCATCGTTTTAGCCTTTTTTCCTGTATTGTTGTTGCTTCCCCTTTTGTTTTTGTCTTTCCATCGACTGGAGATGGATTGCTCGATCAAGTATGGCCGAGAGAAGAAGAAGAAGAAGAAGTAGAGGAAATGGAGGGCGAATTGATCAGTTTTGTTCTGGTGTTGTTCCGCTTTTTTTTAGTGTGGTGGCAGCTGTGTGTGAGAAAGATGGAATAAAGTAGTAAACTAGTATAAATACCCAGTGTCACGTACGTCGCAATGATACTTACTGGTTCGTGCAACTTGACTCTAGAATGCGTGCCTCCACAACAGAAATGCGCCTACAACCAACCAGTCAGTGTGAAATTTCCCCCACCCCACTGAGATAGATAGATAGATAAACAGACAGACAAACACGAAAGTCAGACTGGAAAAACGACGACGACCTGAGTGACACCGACAACCTTCATTAGGCAGAATAGGTGGTGGCAGGTTTATATTTACAAAATCTGAAGAATTTAACTGATAAGTAGATGATGAACCATGTGATTAGTGTTGTGTGACATCGAAGAAGTTCCAGCAGATAAAGGAATCAAAACTGTTCAATCAATCAGGTTATCATGTCAGTACCTGCATGAATCATGACGTCGTCACGGTTGGGTGACAAAGATGCTTGCTTGTCCGTTCTAACAATATCAGACTAATACTGTGGTGGTGTCATCCACACACACACACACACACACACAATGTTTGCCAACGGAATATGATTCTCGCATATTCCCACAGTTCAATTTCCACTGCATTAGCAACAGGATAATACTATACTATGTTTTACGAGTTGATCACGGACTGATATCAGTTAGAGAACCATTGAAATCCAGGGAGTACTGGACAGCTGCTGTTTCATCCTAGTTTGGGAATCATCGGCAGTACGCACCCACTGGGATTCGATGCTCGCTAGTGACTTGCTACAGGTTGGAGCTTCCTGCAGTTCTAGTGAGAAGTCGTGACCAGTGAGGTCCAATTAGAAGTCACGTGTGGATGGATTTCCACCAACGACAATAGTTGGGGTCGCGCTAAAATCACGAATTGGTAGAAGTTAGAATTCATGAGCCATTGAATCGGGTCCCAGTGGCTGAATGGTATACGAGCTTGCCTTGTAACCGGAAGGTCCTGGGTTCAAATCCCAGTGGGTGCGTACTGCCGATGATTCCTAAACTAGGATGAAACAGCAGCTGTCCAGTACTCGCTGGTTTTCAATGGTTTTCTAACTGATATCAGTCCGTGATCAACTCGTAAAACATAACTAATCCTTACAAACCAAACTATAGAAAACTATACTATGTGTATATTTGAACATTCTATTTCATGTCGTTTAATGTGAACTGAAATCACACACACGCTCAGTGACTGATTGGTTAACGAATATACACTGTGTAAAGCTATAAATGAAAATAGCTGTTTGATCACTTGAAAATATACCTTGGCTTCGGTCTCTTGCCTTCTGCTGTTGCATTACTTCTAGGTACTCTCACTCTGTTATGCACACTAAAGTAGTGAACGAGTGTTGTAGTTTGAAAGCAGCATAGATATTGTGTTTTTTAATTGTATTTGAAGCGTATACACTGACTGACTGACTGGCTGGTTGGTTAGCTCCTATAGTCAAGACAGACAAAATGCACTTCTGTGATAATAATCGTAATAAGTGAGTATGTTTATGTGTTGTGGCACATATATTTTCTGCTTAATTCTGAAAATTTTCTGTTTCCTAATCATCAGTTGGCTACAGTTCTGAAATCTGCTCTACTTAATCAATCAGGCTAGCAGTGGATAGTAATTAATCTGAGAGTGGCCGTCACACACAACATGTGTTACTCACTTACTTACTGCTCATTGTCTAAATCTAAACCTTTATTCTAATTCACAGGTTGTTCGAAGTCCTCATGATGAAGACGATACGGTGTGTATTAGTAGAGGAAGGTTAGAAGACAAGAGACTCGGTAACGGAATGTTTATTTGTAATTCGATGTTTCTATGTGTGGAGGTTATGTAGGCCTTATGATGAAGACGAACACTTGCACAGACCTTCCGTGTTGTGTGTGTTACTTCTGCCCTTCCTTCCTTCCTTCCTTCGTGTATTGTGTTTCTTTGTCTTCCTTTCGTAACTACCATGTTTTTCCGCAATACTGGTTGATCATTTGCTCTCCTCTTTGACTCCAAATCTATCTCTCCGCTACTTGATATTTTTGGTGCCGATGATGAACGTCTCTTTACATGTTACTACTGGTAAGATTTGTGAATAGCACACGTGGCGTCACAGTAGCAGGCAGTCGAACTGAGTTTTCACACTCAAGAATAATTACATGGCAACTTTGTCATTTTTTTACAGATAATAACTGACTATGGGTGGGTGATAGGAAGTGACACAAATTATATTAATAATACACCCTATCAGGGCTAATCAGTGCGGTGCGTTCTTCATTACTCATACGCAAATCTCAAGCTTGTGAGATAGAAAAAAAAGAGTTAAGTTTTGACCTTAGTGTGCTGAAGTCGTGGTGTTTGAAGTAACCTATCGAGAGTCTCTTCAGTTTCGTACTACCTTTCGTTTTATAAATGGCTTTCTATGTGGGGAAACTGCCAGTGTTTTGAGTGGAATGGCAGTATCTAAGCATGTGCTCGAGTTCTGGTAGAAGATGCTCAGAGCTCTCGATAGGTCATCAGTAGTGGATTTTTCACCGCATTCAGAGGATCTTACCAGTGATTTTACGAAAGCCCAGTCTGCCTGATGTCAACCGCTCTAATCTATGTGACTGTAATATACTTTTCGACTGCTCGAGATATATGAATGACGAAGAATACCCATTTATTCATAAGTAAAAACACAGTTTTTTGTTCAGCGAAGAAATTTCTTTTCAACGACTTCATTTTCAAGCTGTACAGTCGTATTTATATTACAGAAACGGTTATTAAGTGGCACTAAATAATTGCTCAGTCAATATACATATATGTGATAAGAATAACGATAATTAAAATGTTATAAGGGGTAGAGTTGAAGTGGAAATTATCCCTGTTCATTTTCTGTTTCAAATGTGAATTTTATTCCTTCTACAAGTGAGTTAATATATGTCAAGAAGATAAATAGAGGTCTGTTCGATTTTTAACACTATGAAAGTGTCATCCACATATCTCCACCATATTTTTGGAGTAGGATTAGGTGAATGTATTAAGAGCCATAAATATATCTGCTATGATAAGGGATATTGGTGATGCATCTCATTGCACCTTCTGTTTATATATTTTGCCTTGGAATTTAAAGATAGTAGATGTGAGTGAGGCATAACTGAATTGCTAAAATAATTTCTTCAATGGGCAGCTTCGTCCTATGAGTGAGTGAGTTCAGGATCTGCCGTTAGTTTTTGTTATCTTATCCATAATGGAGCTATTCTCTACCACATTGCCCACGTTTTATGCTTAAATCAATATTGCGAAAATGCACTTATATTCTTTTGCAAATCATCTCCATCTCCTAAAGAATACTGTTCAAATTTATCACAAAGGGATTATTTATGTGTTTTTTTTATTTGAGCTGAATATGCTCTGTGTGTGTGTGGTTGGATTATTAAAAAAGAAAGATTTGTTATTATTATTATTTTTATTATTATTATTTTTATTATTATTATTGTTTATTGTCTAGATTTATGAAGAAACATTTACAAGCTGAAGGTCCAGATCCTTCGGATGTTGAAGCAATGAAGTTAGAGATTGCAGAATTGAAACAAAAACTTGAATTGCTGGAAACTGAAAATGCGCAGCTGAAACAAAGCCCAAATCATCATCATCAACAACAGCTGACTCCAGCAACTGGAACAAATGATGGAAATACAATGAATTAGGAAAACAAAACAACAACAAAAAAGAATGCAGTAACAATAAGCTAAACATAACATTACATACACTTTGTAAACTTTATATATATATATATATATACATACATATATATATATATACATATATATATATATATATATATAAAGATTTAAGAGGTGGGCGAGAAAATAGACTTGACTTAGGTAAAGTTAAAAGGAGGACATATTGAAGGTGAAAATAACAACGAAGATGAATGACTAAACCAAATAACACAGTAGTAATAGTACATCTGCCCTGGCTGGTATCAAAACAAAGTTTGCTAACTTGATCATCGTTCGTCAGTATGAGGTGATTTTTCGTTGTCAAATTGGCCGATTGGTAAATATAACAAAACCAAGTGTAGATTGTTGGATTTGATCAGTATGTAAAATTATAAAAGCAGTGTGTGTTTACATAGTGAACTTGCTTATCACATTCGTGTTGATTTTGTCACTTCATGGGGAAGGGAGGTGTTGTAACCAAGTCAGATTCTGTTTTAGTCCACCATTCCTATCCAGTTCAGACAATTTGGATTCCATTTGATATGAAGTGCTTTTGATGATATTAGACGTTCTTTGTGATTTCTGAAGTTTTTCTGGATCACAATTTCAATATTGTCAAAATCAATTTTGTGGCCTGATTCTATAGCTGATGATTTTTCAAGTTTTTATAGTTCAAACGGATTTCTCGGTGGTCGAACAGATGCTCTATGGTGTATGATTATAATTGTTCGGAATAGTGTTTAATATTATATATATATATATATATATATATATATATATATATATATACTGACTGATCTAAAAGCTAAGGAACTTGCCTTGTAACCGAAAGGCAAGAGAATCCTCGTCGAGAATTTTTATCCAGAACGATTTATTGCAAAATCCAAGAATCCTAGACCACAAAAGTCGCCAATGCTTAGCGTCCCGAAAAAACTACTCTACATGAGCCTTCAATTCAATGGAGATATATCTGCGGAAACACTAAAAATTCGACTGTCGCGCTCACTTAAGAAAACCTTCGCAGCTGAACTACGACTAACCTTCTCCACGAAACCCATGATTCATGTGAACGTGAAGGATAAGCTACCACTGCTGGCCTCATCAATGTGTATTTATCAATTCACCTGCTCATGTGGAGCCAGGTATGTTGGCCGTACGCAACGTTCGCTTTCCAAACGTATCACCGAACACTTACCAACATGGTTTTACAAAGGGGAAAAGCGATGCCCTCGCAGCTCCATCTTAGAACATCTGATAGAATCCGGACACCAAGATACACCGCAAACAAACTTCAAAGTCGTCTACAGAATACGAAGTAGTCTTCCTAAACGTGTACGAATCAGACTTCTTCAAACTGCAGAAGCAATGGCGATTCACTTGCTAAGTCCTGAACTCTGCATACAAAAGAAGTTCGTTCAATCACTACATTTGCAATGGACGTAATCTATCTTATTACCCGACAGGTAAATTCTACCTAATCCTTTTCTCTTCTGTCTCTTCATTAGTATTATTTTGTCTTTACAATTGTAATATTTTACATTCTCAACCTTCTTGTTCTCTACTCCCACCCGATTTAATTTCTACACCTCATTATCTTTGTTACTGACTTGACCAACGCTCAATTTCTAGTCATTTATGTTACGTCATCCAACTTATTTGCTCAATTTTAGTTCTAATTTAAATGGCATCATTTGCTACCCCACTTCTACTTAGTCTCTCTCTACCTGTAATTACCTATGCTGCATCCCCGATCTAAGTTGAAACATTTTAGTCAATTCTATTACGTCGTCATCTAACTTACTGACTAACTCAATCTCATTTTAGTTGCTGTCTAATTAACCTTGTTTCTGTATTAGACCGTTCTTGTATTACCTGATTAATTATCTAAACTTGACAAATCTCATGTACACACACACACACAAATAATTATATATAAATGCGATTGTACAGCTATGTGAATGAATTCGCCGTCGAAAAGAGTCTCTTCGCTGAACGTCTTCCCTTTTTCGGATAAATTCACTCGTTATGGTCATATTAGGAGTGCAGCTATACTTGACTTCTACAATATATTTAGGTTTCAAATGGAAGTGAACAAACAAAGTAAGGCAGTGGCCATGAGGTAGGTGTTATCGACCTATGAATATCAGAACACAAGTGATCCATTTAGCGAAGAGACTCTTTTCAACAACGAATTTATTATCAAGCTGCACAATCGTATATATATATATATATATATATATATGGTTTTAAAGAAGTTATATCAGGTGAGGGAACTGGGTCAAAGGTGTGAATACATGAAATAGTAATAATAATAGTAGTAGTGTGAAATGCAATTAAAATATATGTGATTATAATCATAGTTAAATGTCAAGTAGCAAAACAATCAATGTGATATATAGAATAATACATAAGGTGTATAGATGTTGGAAAGGGGTGCATAATTATAGGATAAAATGGGCTAATATAAAATGTTGCATAACATGGTGCGAAATTTGATAAGATAGAATTCAATATTCTAAAAATAAAAAATTGATAAGATTCAGAGTGAAAATAGTAATAATAATATTGATAATAATAATAATAATCGTAGTAATAAGGGAAAAGTACATAGAATAACTAAATAAACAAAATAAATAAATGTCTATCCCTCTACGGCCAAGGCAGAAGTAGAGATTATACATACTTCCTTTGTACACAAAGACCTATCTGGCTGGCTTAAAGTCATGAATGGCCAAGGCCTCAGCTGTCTTTAGAGGTCTGTAACGAAGAAAACGCGGACGGCAAGTTATCATAGACTCTGTACTCGATCTTAAAATCATGGTCAGGGTTGGTGTGGAGTGACAGCAGTTAATCAGGTGTTCCAGAATAGGGCTTCGCACACACACTTCCTTTCTCCCTTGTAAAACCATGCTGCTTGAATATGTTCTCGTATCCGTGCGATGGAAAGCGTCCTCTAACTACGGCCAATGTACATTGCTACACAAGAGGATCAGGTAAACTGATAGATGCACATGGAGGCGGCCAGACAGGGGAGCTTATCTTTCACACAGAGGTAGAGAACAACTTGCGGCTAGTGAACGTCATATGTAATTTTGCTGCAAAGAACATCTTACTGACTGCTTTAGAGAGACAGTTTTTGAGCATATCTGAAGCTTGATCACCTTTGAATTCCAATTTCATGAATAAGGTTTTCTGTGGAACTGTGTCGGTGACCAGTTTAGACTGCTTATCTATCATGTTGCTGTCGATAAATCAGTTAGGGTGGTAACCGTTTTCTGCGAGCGTGACTTTTAAGAAGTCTAGTTCTACAATGGGAATTATTTAACCAATCATCAGACCATACACTTACGGAAGACCACCTCGTTACAAGGTCTCATCACGGATTTCCCGGAAACAGTTCATGTGTCACTTTGATTTTTTCACTTGCATCACTAGTAGTCACGAAGCACGTAAACTAGTCAGTCACTCTTCTCTGTTTCGACATGCCAAGGACATTCGCTTGTGGCATCTCACATTATCCTCCTTGAAAAGCTGTACTTCTGTGTGGAATTCGCAATCCATTACCCAACTGGTTAAAGTCATTTCCAAGCGACAGGGTATAAATAACCTAAGTCGAATCTGTCTTGTCTATATCCTAGGCAGATCAAAAGTACGTTTGTACTGAGTCGTGCCATGAATTCCAGCGATGTGATAAGTAAAGTACGCATGGAATAAGTAGCCTTGCATCATCGTGTTGTGCTGAATCCTGTCTGAAATTTGACATTGACAAATGCGTCTGGATTTGCATTGGCAATAGTATTCCTTAACCGACTCTTGTAGTAACTGCGAGGAAACTGGTCAAGCCTAACTCAGTTGTAGATCTAGGTGCATCAGATTTTTTTTATTTCCTTCACGTTCCCCAGTGGAACATAGGGCTTCAAGCTAGTGGCTTGAAGTTTCTGTAGCAGTGTTTATTTTACAGGATGATGTTGCTAGCCTCATCCCTAACCTTTCCTCTTCACCAGAGTTATTTCTGGCTTAACGAGGTAAAGGAATGCGTCGGCCGGGGATCGAACCCCGGACCATGTGCATGGTCGGCGAGTGTCCTAACCACTATGCCACCGACGCACCAGGTGTATCAGATGCTCTGGTAATTTGGTGTTCTCTGAAGGAGCTGACTGTATTAGGCGTGAAGTACGCAGGCTCCTGGGATGCATAACTCTCAGTTTATTTTCGCCGTGAAACAAAGGTTTTATATCATACAAAGTTCGCGCTAGACCTATTTGAGAAAACTGTCCATTTATTCTTGGCGGACTCCGATTGAATGACAGGCTTATATCAGAGGGAGTGCAACGCCAATTTACCCCCAAGAAATCTCGGTTTAGAATGCGGTCCCCACTATGATGAGCGTTACAGCAGACTAAAGATAGAACCACTCTGAAAAAGACATCTTAAGCTAAACCTTATTTCCCCCTGCAAGCTAACTACTACTCTTCCCTTGCATTCCTGCAGGCCAATGAATAAATCTACATCTGGAATCACACACAGTCTTAGAAATCATGACGACCTAGTACTTATGGAGCACTGTCAGACATACATGTGGTCCAACTTCTTCGTAAATAAGTTTTCAACCAATTAGAATAGACTACCGGCCAGTGTGTGTGTGTGTGTGTGACGCAAACACGCTTCCAGTATTCACCTTCTCATTCATCAGACTCCACACACAGAGGTGACAGCGCTCTCCTACATCTGGCTCCCTCACCGCTTTTCACTACACATAGATAAAATTGGTCTGTTAAACGTATGCGTAACAACAACTCTCATCAATAAGTAATAACGTTATTGGAAGAAAATGGTAAACATTTCTAGGTAGGGCATAAGTATTAGTCCATACACATAATATAAGAGTTAGCATAACACAACTAGTTATTTAGTATATCTGTAACGAAAGAAGACAAGAGCCAGGAAACAGTTCGTTTATTTACGAAATCAACACATACCTATCGACTTTCATGTACATTATTATAGATTATTGTTAGCTGATAAACACAGTCTTCTCATTCGTGGTTGTTTCTCACTCAACGTTAGTTAAACTTTCATCTCTTTGTGACTGTTTCTTCAAGGTCAGATCATCCATCTATCTGCTAATTATATCCACCTACGCAAACAAAGTGTGCGTGATTGGTTGTTGGGTCAGTCAGTCTTTGTTCTTGTTCTTATTTCTCATGACCAATATTTGGGACATCAACAACATTGACGAAAATTACTGCCTACCAATTTCGACTAGCAGACAGCTCTCACCACATATCAACAGGATTCATGCTTTCTCTCTCTCTCTTGAATATATATATATACATTTGTAAGAACTTCATACATTTGGTTCTCTTGATAAATTTCGATAAAGAAAAGAAGACGGAATTTGCAGTATAAAATGATATCGTCATTCCATTTCACAGGTTCTCAGCAGCTGACTGCACAACCCTACCTGAAAATACAATAGTTATATATAGATGATAATTATTATTATTTCCTTTAATTCCAAGAGGAACATAGGACTTCAGCCGCTCACGTCTCCATTGCGTTCGGTTCTCTGCTAAAGTTTTCACCTGGCTCCAAGTCTGCCCACATGCTTTCATCATCTCCTCTTCACATGACCTACTCACCCAAGTCACCCACCGTTGCACTGACGACCAACTCGCCGCTTCCAATTCGGTCGGGTTCCACTCAAGCAATGGCTTGTCTAGTGATGTCACTTGATGGTTTGTTTTCTCAGAGTATGGCCAGCCAATCCAATCCACCTCCATTTCTTCCTGCTTATTTGTTGCACAATCGGTTCCTGGCTGGTTTGCTCCCAGAGATCCCTGTTGCTGATCTTTTCTAGCCGACCATCTGATCTTGAGTGGTATTGAGCGGAGACAGCTGTTGATGAAGGTGTGTAGTTTGTTTGAGGTGCTCTTTATGACGCGCTGGCCAAATCTCTGATCCGTATACAGTAGCACTGACTGACTTCACATTGAAGTTGAAAATCCGGATCTTATTTTCATTTTCATGCTGAGTGCTGTTGACCTCCAAACAGACTTTAGAGTAATGAAAGCTTGTCTTGCTTTCCCGATCCTCGCTGCTTTGATATCCTCGTTAGTTCCATCGGCCTGTAGTTGAAACGATGCTTCCCAGGTAGGTAGGTAGCTGAAGGAGGTTGTTTCTTTCAGGTTCCTCCCATTTATGCTGGCTGATTGTTGTCTGTTGGTGTCGTTTCCTAGAAATCTTCATCACCTCTGTTTTCTCTATAGATGATAATAACATACGTTAATGTTTGAGTGCTGGTAGTAGAGAAGAGATACTATACAATTGACGCATCCACAGTGAAAGCATTACAATTTTGAGTTGAAGTTTTCATCATCAATTTATACGCTTTCAAAGTTGAAAAGAGGGGAGAGTAGAGGGGTAAGACAGAAAACAGAAAAAATTGTTAATTAACAGAACATTGTTAGCTTGTAGCTTGTTCGCATAGCAACTCAAGAGACAAAAGCGGTTACAGTTTATGAGATTAAGATTTGTTCAGTGAGCTGAGATCACTCACTGAATTAGATGACTAATTATTAATTAATGTAATCAAATTCAAAATTCAGTTACCAAGGGAGTGAGAGGTTAATCACACACACTCTCTTTCTGTATGCATAAGTCTGATTTAAATTGTTTGATAGCGACCGCTTCGGCAAATCGTAGTAAATTTGCTGTCCTTTGTCTATTTAATATTTTGAAGGACTCAGAAATCTCGACGAGGTGTCCGGTATCAGCAATTACCAGACATATTGTTCATCTCAACTCACTGAACAAATCTTAATCTCATAAACTGTAACCGCTTTTGTCTCTTGAGTTGCTATGCGAACAAGCTACAAGCTAACACTGTTCTGTTAATTAACATTTTTTTCTGTTTTCTGTCTTACCCCTCTACTCTCCCCTCTTTTCAACTTTGAAAGCGTATAAATTGATGGTGAAAACTTAAACTAAAAATTGTAATGCTTTCACTGTGGATGCGTCAATTGTATAGTCTCTCTTCTCTACTACCAGCACTCAAACATTAAAGTATGTTATTATCATCTATATATAACCATTGTAATTTCAGGCAGTCTTCAGTTAGCTGATGAGAACCTGTGAAATAGAATGACGATATCATTTTATACTGCAAATTCCGTCTTCCTTTCTTTATTGAAGTATGTGTAAGACATTTACAAATCACTCCTTGGGCAATGTTCGTTCTCCTTTGTTTGCTGCCGTCCCTAGACTCCTGTTTTCTTCACCTTAACAGTTCTATATGACCTTCTGAATGATGATACAGAATGTAGGCATTTGGCGACTTACAATAACAATCTCAAAAAAGGTCTTCAACCATTACTGGCACCAAATTCTACAACCGCTCCGCGAAAAAATACCCATCACTTCCTCCTGCGACGTATCCTCGATGACAACTGGTCAATATTAATTACCTTTATGCCAATCAACAAATCCCAATCACTACCTACCTCTCTACAGCACCAATAAATCTGGTTATTTAAGAAATAGTGGAAGTTGATACAAGTATAAAACTTGGGACTTGTGGGACAGCTTAACTCCATTATGGATAAGATTTCACTTTGATAAACTGTCACACAGTGTGTTTGTCATACAGTAATATTAACTGATGACCACACACTTCGAGCACAATTCATTATTGCCAATCATAATCATATCAAGTCACTCACTGACTCACACAACTTTCGTTTTCCTTCATTTATATACATGAGTGGAATTGATGATTAGATATTGGAATACAAATCAGTAATATAGGATAATGTACATTCAGAAATAATAACAACATGAGTGTTATTGATCAATCACAATCAGATGGGAAATAAGACGAGTGTTTTATAGTCAAAATAAATGAGTAACTTGTTAGAATGTTGTGATGTGCTTGAATTGAATTGAAATAGAATACAATTTAAGATTATTTATTATCCTCCTCTGATTTCACTGACTGACTGACTGACTGGTGGTAATAACATGTTCCATATCTCTGGTATTTGCATTGAGTCACGTCTGTTGCATGTTTCCTGTTGGGTGTAGACTCGATGAACCAGGCAGGGTTCAGTAATCAACCACTCTCTATCTCTGCCTATCTATATCACTTCTTAGAATTTCAACCCCCTCCCACCATGCTATTGTGTGGTTGTGTGTTAATGTATGCAGTGCTGAGTGCTCTTTTCTAAATTACTTATCTTCTCGGGTGGGGTCAACCATTCTTCCCTTAGCTAATTTTTTATTTTCCGACAATCTTATAATTGCTATTACTATTATACTGACACTTTTGGTAATGCCGCATCATCATGCCATGCGAAACCAACCAGTGGATGCTGAACAACGTGCTTACGCCTGATTAACGAGCTTAAATACTTCGAACATTACTTAGGTGGCTCTCAACTTTACCTAATCTCCTTATTAATGCTATATCTATTCTAAACAAACTACCGATGCTCACAGCACACACACTGCCATATAACACCCCCCCCGGCCGCCGCCGCTGCCGAAAACACTATAACCTACATTTGGTAGATATTCAGAATATTCTTAGAACATATGATGAACAACGGAACAACCTCCATCATGAAATCTGTTTATCAGCGCAAAGCTGATCCCTTGAATCTGCTAAGACCGAAATAATGCTGTACGTAGTACCGTCTACTGTGAAGTTTTGTAAATTTTCAAACTCTTTGCAACAACAGAAGACAAGGGCCAGGCAACAGATCGTTTATTAAGGAAAATCAACACATATTTATAGATTTCAATGTACATTGTTGCTAGTAGAAAATGCAGTCTTTTGATTGGTTGTTTCTCACAGAAAGTCAACCTGGCATCTCTTTGTGGCTGTGTCAGATCATCCATATGCAAACTGTGTCCGCCTCCGCAAAGCCTTTGTTCTCATTTTCTCAACATAAACATTGACGTCAATTACTATCTACCAACTTTGGTTAGCAGCCAGCTCTCACCACACCTTTATAACTAACTAGCTTACTCACATACTTACTTACTGATAGTGAGTTCTGCATTCCGTGTTTTACTTTAGCGCCTGTTTATAATATTTCGCCTTACCTTCCAATAACGCAGCATTTTGTAATTCTCACGTCGACTTGACTGACTATACCTATACTAACGATGAAAGTTTACAAAAGGATGGATACTGCACAAAGAATAAATGCTCTTTTCGATAACCTCTTCATCATCATCATCATCATCAGGCTCTACAGTTACATATCCATCCATTATAGTGAATGAATGAATGAATTAGTGCTATGAACAACAACATGAATGTTGCTGTTTACATAACATCGAATCAATAATAATAATAAGACCAGTGGATTACAGTTCAATAGCATCAACATAACAATACACACTAAAATTAGGAAAGATAATATTACAAATTCATGAATTTATAGTCTCTATTGAAGGCCAGCCAGGGCAGTAGTAGTAGGGGCTAGCTGGCTGGAATTGCTTCTTCTCCACACACAGAGTACTGGTTGTTTAAGGGGAATTGCAATAGCCTCTGTTGTTTGGAGCACACAGCAAAGTTATGTGGGAGGATTGACTTCAAGCTTTATTTTTCCCTAAGTATCTGTGATCCATGCAGTACAAACTTAGGTATTTTCGTTAATGCGGGGACAATATTTCTGTACTTCTCAATATGCTACATTGATTGATTGATTGACTAGTTATCAGGTTGTTCCCACTAACAAGAGTCGAAAAGAAAATAGCAACCATGTAGTGTAGATCCACCATGAACTTACTTATCCATCCTTGTAAGATCGGTGTGTTTCTACACAGACAGACAGGCATTAATGTATATATTCTTATTTTGCATTTCGCAAATCTATACTCGCTTGAGTTGTTAGAAATTTCAACAACAGAAGACAAGGCCAGTCAGGCAACAGATTGTTTATTTACCAAATCAACACATATTTATTGATTTTCACGTACATTATTATAGATTATTGTTAGCAAAAAACACAGTCTTCTGATTGATTGTAACAACACAAAGTCAAGGGCCAGCCAACAGGTCGTTTATTAAGGAAATCAACACACATATTTATCGATTTTCATGTACATTATTATTATTGGTTATTGTTAGCAGACAAACACAGTCTTCTGATTGGTGGTTGTTTCTCTTTGTGACTGTTTCTTGAAGGTCAGATCACCTATCCATCTGCTAATTGTATCCGTCTACGCAAACAAAGTCTGCCGCAATGGGTTGTTGCGTCAGTCAGTCAATCTTTGT
>OX235279.1:20143130-20177847 GCA_944472155.2 Trichobilharzia szidati | reverse complement strand
GTCAATAGGTTAAGCTATTAACCACCAAACCAAGACAACTCATCGCCTGCATCACTTGCTACATGGGAAAAGCAAATGTGGTAGAATACATAGATACTATGAAGAGTATTCTAAGCACCTAGCGCAGACATTTTAGTATATTCGGCATGTGATTCGTCTCTGAGAAATTTAAGATAACCAACGTTGCAGGACTGGTCTCCACCAATCGGGGGCTAACGATATTTTATCACACAAATGCCCGTTCACACTGAGTCGTATTGGCTGGAGCAACATAACTAGCGATTATGTGAGGTTAGGCATGGAGGATTACGTAAGGGAGCGAAAACCAATTGATGACGAAGCTACATTGATCGAGATGGATAGGCGGTATCATCATGCTGCCAAGTCATCGCCTTCATAGTCCGACAACATCAGTTGAAATGGGATTACGCGTTAGAAAACAGTTTGGCATGGTCAAATCAAACCGATGCATCAATCCATGAAGACGACTTCAACTATTAGCTTGAGTCATGCAGTATGATGCAGATTGTCAGGCAGAGGTCCTGCTAACTCCCTCTGCACAAAGATCATTAAGTCGAAAATTCAGTCAGTCACCAGTGATAACGCTCTTATTATTTATCTGCTTCAATCAAGTCATTCTTAACAACCACTATACTGCTTGCTCCTGTCAAATTTTCAAATGTAACACCACTGTAGGACGGAGAGTGCAATAAAACTCATTCATCTCAATGTATTGCCCGTTTGAAAAGAAATCTCTGTGTGTTTCTGGAACATGTTCAAAGCAGTTGGTGGCCAAAAAGTCAAATGTACTGCATGTTTTATGCTAACTTCTTCAGGCATAAAAGTGCAGATGACAAATGCGCCATCAATACTCTTTACTCTCTATTTTTACTCAAACTTTTCTCTTGTTACTTTCAACAACACGCAACTTAACAAGATATCTTTCTTCATTTGCTTCAAGTCAATTTCAATTTCTCCGTTGATTGGATATACATTTCATCCTACTTCGGACTACTCACCAGCCAGATACACCTGAAATTCCCAGTGAGTGATGATGACCCAATTAGAAGTCGAACACATTACCACTAGACTAGAAACAAATAATAACTAATTCCCCCATTGCACAAGAGGTGGCGGCTGTCCTGACTACCAAAGTCGTCTAGCGAATGACGCTTTGGTGTTTCAAACGATGGGTGCTGGCTTCGAGTCTCACCGGGAACACCACCACCACCACTCACTGGGGAATGCAGATACATCCAGATGAATAATTCCAAATAGGACGACCAAATGTGCATCCCAGTGGATTCAACCGAATCAATTTAACACAGGATTTTCTACACCTATAGTTTCAATGAATACAAAACCATTTCCTCTGAAGATATAAAGTCAGTAAGTTTATCATGAAATTAATTAACACTGAGAAAATTTGATTCTACGATATGTAAAATGGCAAATCTTTGTCACTGAAAGTCACTGAACATATTAAGACGGGTCCGTCCATATGAGGAAATTAAGAAGCCTGTAGATACCACAATGAATAAGGTTAAGAAATCTACAGCGGAATTAATACGCAGAATGAAGCCGTCACTAGGTGAGTCTAAATGGTTTAATTTAATGCCTAAAACTAATAATGCTAGTAGAATATATGGTACTATTGAAATACACAAGCCAGGTGACCCCATACAACCAATAATAGATTTCAGGAATACCCCTACTTATGAATTATCAAAACACTGAACTCTGATATTATGCCCCATTAGAAATCGTTCAAACTCTAGACTAACTAACTAATTCATATGAGATGAAAAGTAAACTAAATAAATGATATTCAACTATAGAATGATAAGACAATGGTTAGTTTCGATATAACTAGTCTTTATACTAATATACCAATCAATATGCCCGCCTTAGAAGCAGTTAAAAAAGAACTAACTGCAGATCCTGAACTCACTCACTCATAGGACAAAGCTGTCCATTGAAGAAATTATTTTGGCAATTTTTTAGTTATGCCTCACATCTACTATCTTTAAATTTCAAGGCAAAATATATAGACAAACAGAAGGTGTAGCAATGGGATGCATCACCAATATCCCTTGTCATAGCAGATATATTTTTGGACAGTTGGGAAAATATGGCTCTTAATACATTCACCTAATCCTACTCCAAAAATATGGTGGAGATATGTGGATGACACTTTCACACACAGTGTTAAAAACACAACATATCTCCCTCTAGCGTCTTGACACATATAAACTCACTAGTAGAGGGAATAAAATTCACATTTGAATCGCAAAATAAACAAGGAGAATTAGCTGTGATGTTTGAGTGTAAAATAAAACGAATAGAAGAGGCTAAACTACACACAAGTGTTTATAAAACACCAACGCATTCTGGTAATAGATATTTAGACTTTAATTCATCTCATCCGTAGTTATCTGTTAAGGCAGGCTTAGTTAAGTTAGGCGTCTAACAAACCGAGCAGTAGCACTAAGTAGTACAAGAAAAGACCTAAATGATGAAATAAAACAGACAGAAGAAGAAGTAGCGTTGGTGTCGAATAACTAACTATCCTATGAAATTCATTTGGAAGATCAGAAAAAGTGAAAAGCAAAATAAAAATAGTAGGGAAACTAATAATGATAACATAAATAAGAGAGAATATAAGTCATCTACAGCAGTTATACCATATAAGGAGGGGACTTCTCAGACACTCCCTACGTAGGATTCTCAATAGAGCAGGAATTAGAGTGGTGGCATTCAAACCTACAAACTCACTCAGCTAGGACAAGCTCTGTAGGTTAAAGGACCCTGTCGGTTGACCCTATTAGACAAAATAATATAATTTACAAAATACTCTGCAATGACTGTGAGTTAGGTCAACTACATAAGTCAAACTAGTAGATCGGGGGTAATCAGATTGTCGGAACATAAGAATTTAGCTAAGGGAAGAAAGGTTGACCCCATCCGAGAAGACAAGTAATTTAGGAAAAAGCTCAGTACTACATTGCACTGCATGCATTAACACAACCATACAATGGCATGGTGGGAGAGGGTTAGAATTCTAAAAAGTAATCTAGGTAAGTGGAGAGAGAGATTGATTACTGAATCCTGCCTGGTTCATCCAGTCTACACCGAACACTTGCAATAGGGATGACTCATCACTCATACCGGAAATATGGAAAATACCACTACTACCAATCATCAAATCAAGCGATGAAAAATAATGGAATTATATAAATGAAGTTAGAAAGTTGTGTGTGAGTAGTGCCTTGATATTATTATGAGTAATAATGAAAATTGTGCTCGAAACGTGGTCATCAGTAAATATATAACACTGTACAACACTCTGAGACTTAATCAAAACAAATTTCACCCATAATGGAATTAAAATTGCAAAGTTATCGTCGCAGATAGTTATGAATACTGGCAAAAAAAGAAATACGCAAAGTCATTTGGGGTGTATCTAATATATGCAGCACACATATTAATGAAAACAACAAAATAAAGCACAAAATATTTTGACACCCCTTACTTCAGCACCAACAGGCAGCAAATACACCGGAATAATATCGGCTTCTTTGACAATTGCTCTTTGCCCGTCGTCGAAAACAACGCGACAGCTACAGAGAATAAGTAAAACAGGATAGAAATAACATAAATTCAAGTCTTTACAGAGGGAAAGTAATCCCAGAAGGCTGTAGCATTGAGAACTCCACAATGATTGTATAACCGCTACCTAGTTTGAATCCAAGAATTTTCAAAGCTCTATCCACCCACCAAGAAGTACTCACTCGTGTGTGAGTGCCATCATGGGATTATGAGCAGTAGACTGTGCTCGAAATGCCATCAGTAAATAAATAAGTAATACTGTATAACACATGGGGCTTTCATCAAATTAATTTACTCTATCATGGAATTATACTCCTACCGCATTGCGAAAATTTTACTCTGTTCTATCTACCTACAACCTAACCTACAATCAAAGTCTACGATAAGTTGGTATTATTTTTCTTTTTAACACACCAATAGTATGATGTATAGTCAAGTTGTGCATGCATATATATGGCAGTCATCTATCTCTTTCTCAACTTCATCGACTTTGAAAAGGCCTTCGATAGCGCAGCATCGATCTAGAGGTGATTTGGCAACTACTTCGCTACTACCACGGGGTGCCGCCGACAATTATACATCTCATCCAACAGTTCTACGACAGTGTGGTATGCCAAGTAATCCACAACGGGAAACTTACGGAATCTTTCGAAGTAAAGACAGGAGTAAGGCAAGGCTGGCTGCCCACTATCGCCAATGATTTTCCTGATTGCAGTAGATTGGATAATGCGACAGACAGCGGGCCAGACAGCGAGGAAACAGGCATAAAATGGACCCACACAAAAAACTTGCAGGATCTGGACTTCGCCGATGTGGTATATACGTCTGATTTCCCACAAAATGCTGGAAGAGATATGCAAGTGAAAAGCAACAAGTTGGCAGAAGAAGCATCAAAGATAGGACTTCAAGTAAACATAGAGAAAACAGAGGTGATGAAAATTCCTGGGCGACACCACCAACAGGAACAACAACAACAGACAACAATCAGCCAGCATAAATGGGTGGAACCTGAAAGAAACAACCTCCTTTACCTACCGACCTGAGAAGCATCCTTTCAACTACAGCTGGCCGGAACTGACGAGGATATCAAAGCAAGGATCGGGAAAGAAAGGCAAGCTTTCGCTACTCTCAAGTCTGTGTGGAGGTCAACAGCACTACTCAGCATGAAACTCCAATGTGAAGTCAGTCAGTGCTACTATACGGATCAGAGACTTGCACTGCGCGTCATAAAGAGCACCTCAAACGAACCACAGACCCTTATTAACAGCTGTCTTCGCTCAATACTCAAGATCAGATGGCCAGAAAAGATCAGCAATAGGGACCTGTGGGAGCAAACCAACCAGGAACCGATTGTCCATACCCTGAGGAAACCATCAAGTGACATCACTAGACAAACCCTCAAGTGGAACCCGAAAGCGAAGCAACGAGTTGGTCGTCAGAACGAGGGTGACTTGGAGGAGGTCATGTGAAGAGGAGATGATGAAAGCATGTGCGCAGACTTGCAGCAAGGTGAAGACTTTAGCAGAGAACCAAACACAACGGAGACGTTTGGCTGAAGCCCTATGTTCCTCTAGGAATTAAAGGAAACAATAATAAATAATAATAATAGTTATACATATATATGTATAGGTAAATGTCATGTTTATAGATAACTTCATTATGAATAGTAAATTATGTACAAACTGTTCGTGCTTCTCTCCTACTTTCATTTACAACCAGAATTGTATTCAGTGATTTGCACCAAACAATTAAATGAAGAATATTGACAAAAGAACTGGACAAATCGACTGTAGTATATGGGAGTATCATCCTACCACCGACTAATCAACATGAGTCGTTCGGTACCACCATTATGGATAAGATTTTATTTCGATAAACTGTCACACAGTGTGCCTAGTGTTATACAGTGTTTTCCGCAAAAGCGGAAAACGAGAAAAAAGGACGACGCTCGTAGTAAACATTTACTTGTTATTTATCCTCTCTGACACTTTTTGTGTGTATGATGATACCAAACAGAATATCTGGTCAGTGTGCTTTGTGTGTGTGTGTGTGCATTTCCTCCCTTAAAATGGTGGTGATTCTGTGTCTTCAAACGTTGCAGGTATGAAATTCCCTTCCAAAGAAGTGTTTCTTTTTATTCTTCAAAGAGAGAAAGAGGCGAAATATAATATATGAGAATTTAAATCATTTTAAGTGTTTTTGGCTTTCATTCATCTTCACATAAAGTGTATTGCGTTGTACTGAGTCTCACTAAGTGGCGGTGTATTAATGAAGATACTCCGTTTGCGCTTGCTTATGCTTATGAGGAGTGGTCATCTGAATTGAAGAAAACCAGTCAGTTATGCAAGTCAGGGATGACCACTGTCAACGCGTTTATCTACTTTTATTATTGATGAACTAATTAAGGCATTACTTTTTCACCAGGTTTAAATCTTGCCGTATGTCGTACGGTGAAACAGAATGAGTAATGGTAGAAAGGAATATGAAAGGTTAAAGAGACTGAATACATCTGCGCCACTGACAACGATTTTGAGCCATGTCACCTATTGTCTGTCTCCAGCCAATGATTCTTAGAGTCCCGAGGGCGGGCCCCAACCCGGAAGTCTGCATCTCCCTCCCTATTTGACTCAGTTTAACTGTCAGGGATTTCATGGATTGATGCCATGTTTTTGTTTGGCCACCACTTACTCTTTTCCAACCTGCACCTATATCAGCTAGTAATGCCCGTCCGTCGGGGGAGGCGATGGTTAGGCATGCGCAGCACGTGACCTAGCCATCTCAATCTATGTAACTTTATAGCCTCATCGATTGATTTTCCCTCTTTGCCCAACACTCTACGCCTAACGTCAACATTACTTACCTTATTATACCACGTAACGCGAGAAAGAGATCGTAAACATCTGTGGTCAAAAACAGACAATCTCTTCATGTCTTTACTTTTTCACCAGGTTTAAATCTTGCCGTATGTCGTATGGTGAATACACTGACAAAATGCTGTCTTGAGAACTTTTTGAGCAGAAACCTTGATATTTCTAGTATTCAATTCGCCCATGTAGGACTTATCTGCATTAATTCCTAGTTTAGGCTCAGTGGCTGAATGTGTTCTTCAGTTTGTTTATTAAAAAAGAGTTGTGTAAGCCGCAATATAGACTAGTGGCAGCACTGTTTATGCGTCAACTTGAGTCAATTCTGGCTGGCGCAGATGTCATATATCTGCTTGTCTGTGAAAAGACGTGTATCGTTTTGAAATTCATTCTTTCCGACTTTACATTTGTAAGACAGACGCCCGCCCATTGAAGGTGAAGCATCAGCATTGGTTAATCATATAATAATTGTTCCTAACAATAATTTCGACAGCATGAAATTCTCACCAACCTTACTTACTTCCAACTTCGTATTAGTTAGTTAGAATATTTGGGTGAAAATAATAATGGTGTCAGGAGTTGGAGTTGCCAAGCTGCACTTAGCTAGTGAGTTGTGCAAAGTTTAACGAAGATTGGACAGCTGAAGTTAGGTTAGGTGATAGGTGATTGGGAGGAAACATGGCACCAACTCATGGAGTCTGACTGTTTGTTACCTTGGGTCACGTAAACAGGTATCTACCGTTTGACTGAGATGTCTCAGGAATTGATATAAGTATGAAACTTCGGCACTGTGGTGGTAGAGTAACTCCATTATGGATAGGATTTTATTTGCATAAATCACACAGTGGTGTTATACAGTAATATTAACTGATGACCACGTTTCAAGCACAAACTATTGCCACTCATAATCATATCAAGTTCTTGATAGTTGGGTACCATTTACATCAATCGAAGTGACTGTCGTCCTGTGTTTAGATCTCACTTCGATCTGGCTAGCAAGCACTACTACTGGTTGATGCCAGTGTTGTCCAACTATTCAATCATGCCAATTAACCAGTTAGACATACATACATACATACATATATACATACATACATACATACATGCATACTACTTGAGAATGACAGTTAGTATCGACTTGTGCACATACTTCCGTGTAGATATTGATAACATCAAGTATAACAGCCTTAGTTAATTTTAAACATACAGAACGGCGGAAAAACATCTGGCAAATAAACCCCGCCAAGGAAATGAACATTAAAGTCATTTCATCAATTGGCGCCATACTAAATGCTTACCATGAGCTATTTTCTTTGCAAAGTACTTTGCCAGCATAATAATGTTTTCCGGATTTCCATAATCCATAGACCCACGGTTCAGCTACAATCAAAAACAAACAACAACAAAAGAAGGAGTAAAATAGAGCAAAAACAGAATAAGCCATCAAATGCAGGATGAGATGACCGTTGTTTTTAGCAAACTCCAATCAAAGAGGATACTTAAAAAGCATAACTCTTTCAAAGACTAACCACTATCCAGGGGTAATTCACAGTGACATCACATCTCCGTCCTCTTATTTTAACCAACAACTGGAACTAATCACAGTCCATATGCTAATATCACTCTCCTTGAAAGATGAATGTTTCCTCTGGTGTGTTAGAGTGTTTGCAGAAGTTCGCAACTGGATTATGAGAAATACATTCTATCAGTAACCGAATTAATAAATTTTTTTTTAAAAAATTAACTGTAAAAATATAATTAGAATTATATAAAAAATTCATCAAGGTGTTCGGATAAAGATAACATACGATAATACATACACACAGTGTTCGTATATATAACTCGACAGAGTCACCTCTGTTCGTTTTTACTTGTCTATTTATAAGGAAACTAACTAGTCGAAAGGAACCAGCCAACAAACGACGAACTGTAAGAAACTGTGTCACCATTTGACTGCAGCTTATTAGCCTGGACTGTTACAACCACGCATGCATTTTGCCAAATATTACAACCCAACAGTGACCACATTCATCCAGACATCTAGCTGATGAAAATAAAGTTAAGTGGATTTTGATTACTGAAGCAGAGATCAAACACTCTATTGATTGGCTAGAGCAAATTAGACCCTGAAGAACATCGTGATAATGCTATTAAGTGCGTCATGTTTCAGTGATACATGTGGCCTTCATGCTTTAAATTACTAGTGACGCATAGAGATCCCAATTTATTTGGCAGTTTTTATTTCTTATAGTATACTAGAGACCAACCAACAAAAAATGCAGTATGTTCCCTGAAACGAAACAACAACTTAAATTCGCGGAAGCCTTTCTTCGTTAATTTTCTCTCGTCTCCAGTCGTCATATGCAGTGTCCAGAAATGCCTTTAGTGCAAAATACCATCTGCCTGGGTAGAAGATAATCGCGTCTTTTCAAAGTCTGAAGATTCAAGACTATAATTCACTGACACAACGAATCAATCAGAGAATTTTTTCAGACCTGGGATATGTGGGTTAAAACATGGGGCAATTTTCCGCTCGAGGGCCAGTGAATTCTCAATGCAAACTTTAGACTCATTAATCTGAGTTTCCTCAGGTTTATATTTCGCAAAATGATAAGAGAAAGGAGCTTAAGCATCAGACTCACACGGTGGATTTGAATTAGAGCAACCTTCGCACTCACGCAACCGCGATCGAGCTCCGTCCATTTCGAATTAACCGCGTTACACACTAAAGTGTCTTACCGCTGTGCTGAATCCAATTTCCAATATCATATTTTACGAGCTGAAGTAAACCAATTCGATTTCTTTGTGCTCGCCTCTCGGTTGTGTAGTAAAGGTACCTGTTAGTCAGTAGACGTTTGCGTAGTTCGATATGAGGGAAGAACATTCTTCCCAGTAAATTCTCCTAATGTGATTATAAGTGTTAAATATAATACTTATCGTTAGAAATAGACTTTCAGTCCATGACATGAGAATATTTTGCACTATTGAGTCTTATAATCCTCCTGAGTATCCTGTTGAGGACAATGTGTTCACTGAATTCTGAAAGCTCATCGTGTGACTCCCCGAATCAAGAATACGTGGTGAATTTATAGAGAATTGTATCCAGAATAATTTATATCCCAACATTCACTTGAAATCCTTACGTAGAAGCAGAATGCCAGAGGATGAAACGACTCGGAAAATGTTGTACTCCTAATCAACTAGAATCGATCCGCTCTAATATCACACAACTGGCAACAAACATATCACAAAGCAGTTATGCACTTCTCAACTCTTCAGAAGATATTTTACTACAATTTATGGAATACTTTGGTGACTTCGTCAAGTCGAACTCCTCAAAAATGCTAGTACAATCGATCAAAGGCTCGAAAAACCGAACTCCCTAAGGTAAATACTAAATACTGAGCGAATACTGAAGGGTAGACCCGTAACTTCTCTAGCGGAACTCTCAATAAATTACAACATGAAGCGCTATCTCTCCAACCCAATTTTTTGTTCTCATGAGGACATCAGTCAAATGGACATCGATGTACAGCTTGAGAACCTCTGCATACAGACAGGGGACTTGGTTGCCTTCTCTGGTGAAGACCTTGAACAATTGAGATTAACTCCGGTGGGCCACTGCCATCAGTACAATCATTGTACCATAGCTCCATAGCACACCAACAACAAAGCATCGTCAGGCTGTTAGGGGACTAAGATAAGATAAAACAGTCATCACCAGACCAGATGACATATATTGCGAAGAAATCATGGACAGAAATGATTGCATAAACAAAATGAATTCCTTACTGGAAGGCGGCAGGAAGTTCCAGAAACTAATGAAACACCAAACTGGCTGAGTGGAGTGAGACATAATGAACTAAACTCAAGGAATCAAGAGGAAAATTGATATATTGCAGCGAGATATGAGGGCCTGAACTGACAGAAAACATCATTTCAACCGAAACAAAATTATCTCGAAGGGCCATAAATCACTTCGCCGTCCTTCTTTGAAGCCTACCGAAAATACCACTGTCTCATTTTAAGTGAGAGGGGATACCAGGCACTTCAAGTTGTAGTCGTACACACGTCCGGAAGTCTTATGAAAAGCTTGAGAATGAGCGAACCTGAATGTATGTGCATAAATATGCCCTCGCCACATCACCTGTGAAACGCAAGCATATATCCAGCTTTCCATCAGAACGAGATCTGAGTCTCCCTCTGACGCTGTACAGAATAAGTTTTAGGCGATGATAAAAAGGGAACAACCAGGGAGAATATTACATTTACTGATGCTCAAATGTGGTTACATCGATGACGATCTGCAGAAATTGTGGATTGACGAACTTCATCGACCCACTGCAAAGCAACTACTACGTAGATGTACGACGAATTCCCAGTTCTTGTTTGATAATGAAATGTACAGTCGTGGTGATGGTGTGACCATTGGATCTCCACTCTGCCATATGTTTGCTAACACATATCTAGCAAAACTGGAAAATTGTCCGCTTAAATAATATGTAGCTAATATGGAATTGTGCTGTAAGTATATGGATAACAACTTTGTAGTGTAAGATGAAGGTTTACATAGAGATTTAATTTTGAGCCACCTCAATTCTGCTCACCCGGCTGTCCGTTTCACCTAAGAAGAAGAATTCATGGACTCTGCACTTTCTCGACGACTTACCAGCGAGAGGACAGGGTGTTTTCATCGGATAACCATTGAAGCGGTAAATAATTCCCCAAAATTATTGACCACAGCAATCATCACTCAACATTGGATGCTGACCCTCACTGTTTAAGTCGACTTGTTTAGCTGAAGGCTTCCGGTCAAGCATCCTCGCCATTTGGTACTCCGTCGTGTCACGTGCGTGCACGATTACTAGCTAGCTAAGCATTCACTTCAACCCGCGACTTGGTCCCAAATATGTTACGTACTTTGGACGACTAAATCTGGTCTTTTGCTTTGTCTTTGGTACTCGAAGAGCGAACACTATAGAAGTTGTTGGTATAAGATCTGCGTTAGTATACTCCGTACAGTTCACGAACGTCGATACCTTCAGCCTCCAAACTGGTGAGCCCAACCACGAACTTTATCTTCAATAAACACGCAGATAAACCTAGTGAGTTCGTTCCTTCTTGTGTTTGTTCTTGTACTATATTGTAATCGGCGTACATTTCGTCATGAGTGATCCTAGCCCCAAGGTTATTCGTATTCGCTCAACCGCCAAAACAATCCAGCTAGTACCATATTGGCCAGATGATGCTGAAACATGGTTTCAGATAGCTGAGTCTGATTTTTTTGAGCATGGCATAACCGATCAGCCTCCGCAGTTCCTCGCAGTTATTCACGCCCTACCGCGGGAATTCAGCAAGGGCGTAACCGTACAGATGTCGAGTCCAGAGGTAAGTAACTCGTACGAGTTGCTCAAAGCATCCCTCCTTAAGAGAAACTTTCTCACGGATCGACAGCGTCTGGATGAATTATTTCATAACATCGAGTTAGGGGATCAGTCAGCCGTGAGCATGCTGGCAAGAATGAGAGAGATTATTGGCCAGTCAGTTCGACGAAGGACTGTTCAGAGAACTCTGTGTATCCAAACTGCCACAGTCAGTTCGGACTGTACTTGTGACACTTCAGGGTGTTCTTATGGATGACTAAGCTGTCTCTGCAGATAAAATTCTAGCGATAACTAAACGGCCAGTTACCGAAATATACTCAGTTGCCAAACAGACTTCGAGTAAGGATACTGTAATGATAGAGTTATGCAACTCCATCCGGCAGATGCTTAGGACAAACAAGCCTAGCAATTCCTCCTACCGTCGTCCTAAATCCCCTCAACGGCAAAGCGCACGTGGTCGTTCTAAGTCCAACCCACGTTCTCTCAAAAATCCTGACAGGTACTGGTATCACAACACCTATGGCCAGGAAGCGAAATGTTGCCGTAAACCTTGCGACTTCGGCAATGTCACAAAGTCTGTGGGAAACTATCCTGCCGGCACGCGTTAGTGGCAACCGTCGCCGGTGGCACTGGCCGCTTACTTTACATCCACGATGTAATCAGCCAGACTAGATATGTAGTCGACACAAGCGCCGAAGTCAGCGTCCTTCCTGCTACAGCAGCAGATCGACAGAAGGAACCTAACTTCAACTTACAGGCTGCAAATGGAAAACCAATTGCAACCTATGGTCGGAAATACGTCTATTTGAACGTAGGTTTACGCAAACCTATTCAGTGGATTTTCCTTATCGATGACGTCACAATGCCCATCATCGGCACGGACCTACTCAATCATCATGATTTACTCGCAGATGTCCACCGAAAACGACTGATTGACAATACTACTAGTCTGTCAATTAAAGGCGTCACCTACATAGGCCCCAGCTTGTCACTCGTTAAGATGAAAGCAATCCTCCATTCAACTTTTCAACCGATTGTTGACAAATATCCGGAACTTAATTGCCCATCTAACGATCTCCCGTGCATAACCAGCAATGTTATGCACCACATCATAACCTCAGGACAGCCCGTGACATCTAAAGCACGACGACTGGCCCCTGACAAACTGAGAATTGCTAGAAATGAGTTCGATCATATGCTCACCCTTGGCATCATTCGGCCATCGAATGGTCCATGGGCATCCCCACTGCATATGGTACCGAAAAAGGATAGCAATGGTTGGTGACCCACTGGTGATTACCGGCGAGTGAACGCCGAAACAACCCCTGATTGCTACCCTTTGCCTCACATACACGACTTGACGGCAACGTTATCTGGCGCATCTATATTCTCTAAAATCGACTTGGTTAAAGCGTATAACCAAATCCCGATGACAACGGAAGATATTCCGAAAACGACTATCATTACGCCTTTCGGACTTTTCGAATTCCTACGCGTGCCATTCGGCCTCCGTAATGCGGCCCAAACATTCCAACGCTTCACTGACGAAGTATTTTGCGGTCTCGACTTTGAATACGCATACTTAGACGACTGCCTCATTGCCAGTCCAGACAAGGAAACTCACCTTAGACACTTGGACTTGGCATTTGAAAGGTTACGCCTACATGGTGTTACCATCAATATTCAAAAGTGTCAGCTAGGCGTTGACTCACTCGACTTCCTGGGTCACACTATTCACTGCCAGGGCATTCGCCCACTGGCTGCTAAAGTCGAAGCGATACTGAACTTTCCGGAGCCAAAGACAATGAAAAGTCTTCGCACTTTTAACGGCTTGGTAAGTTATTACCGACGGTTTATTCCCAAATGTGCTTCTCTGATTCAGCCATCAACAGACCTTCTTCGAAGGAATAACGAGTCTATCGAACTCGATGCGTCTTCTCGACATGCTTCTACTCAGGTAAGGAAAGCTGTTGCGGATGCCACCCTTCTTATGTATCAGGATCCAACGGCACCGTTAAGTATCTCAATTGATGCATCAGACACTGCAATCGGCGCAGTTCTGTAACAACTAGTTTACAAAAAGTGGCAACCACTCGCCTTTTTCTCGAGGCGCCTTCAATTAGCTGAAACGAAGTACAGCACATTTGGAAGAGAACTTCTAGCTATGTACTGTGCTATACGCCATTTTCGACGTGAATTCATAATTTACACTGACCACAAACCTCTGACGTACTCTCTGAACTCAACTTCGGATAAGTATTCACCCAGGGAGTCACGACAACTAGATTACGTTTCACAGTTTACATCGGATATTCGCCATGTATCCAGAGTGAACAACACTGTGGCAGGTGCCCTTTCGCGCATTTCTTCCCTCACGCAAATCGACGGCATAGACCTTGTAAAACTGGCTCATCTTCAAAAAGAAGATGCCGAGCTTCAGCGTGAGTTGTCGAAAACAACTCTACAATTAGCCAGGAAACCCTTAGGTATGGGAAAAGGTACTATTCTCTGCGATATTTCCACCAGTACTTCTCGCCCTATCGTGCCTAAAAGTTATCCGCTTGGGAAACGTGATCTTCCCAGCAGGTGAATTAATTTCAACCATTACTAACATATTGAATCTCTATGTGGTAAGTCCAGCTGTCTCGAACTACTGCCAAAGCTTCAGGTGTGTAATCTCACTCGTCAAGCAATGATCTAAAACAGAGAGAAAAGCGCACGTTAGCAGTGTGATCACACAAGTGTCGTGTGCTAGTAAGAACGAAGACTCAAGGTCAAGGATTATATTTACAACCAATCACAATACAATTAGATGAGAGGGAAAGGGCAGTCCTATTGGTCATCCGTTGCCTCGTCTTGGGTAACCAATCCCTGCACACTTCGTAGCCGACCTGAAAGTAGACAAGCATAGTTTGAACATTAGAAAACCGCCGAACTTACCATGCCTTACTCTACCCCCTCTCCAATAGGAGCACTGCCTGCAGTATTCTTTCTGGTACCTCTGGTTTGTTTGGAGTATATCCCTAGTCATCTGGTGTACCTTGTTCAGGTTTCGTCTAAGTCTGATTACGTGTTCGGATGCAATCAGTGTGTCCTCCCCTAGTGTGTTTGAAGTCAGATCGATTGGCAACCGAAGTTCTCTTCCAGTGACCATATAATGAGGCGTTTGACGCGTAGCTTTGTGAATGCTTGCTCTGTACGCCATTAAGCACTGCGAGAGCGATCGGTCCCATTCCCTGGGGTTGTTTTGGTCTACAATTGCCTGCAAGGGAGATTTAAGTGTCCGGTTGATGCGTTCAACCAAACCATTTCCCTGTGGTGGTAAGCGGTAGTGCGTGTTTTCCGGATACCCATTATGCGACAGAGTTCGCTGACAACGATACTTTCAAAGTTGGATCCTCGATCTGAGTGTAGCTGAAGTACTGCCCCCCAACGGCTGACCCAGTGATCAAAAATTGACTCTGCGATGGTTACAGCATCAATCTGTGGAATCGCGATAGCCTCGCACCATTTGGTAAAATGGTCTACCATGACTAAAACACGGTTATTATTTCTGGAGGTTACTGGGAGAGGCCCAACCAAGTCTATTTGCACTAAGTCACTTGGATGACCAGTTATAATGGGTTCTAAGGGTGCCTTATTATATTTGTGCTGGGCCTTAATAGTTTGGCATACCTCGCAGGAGTCACAGAAATCTATGATGTCTTTCCTCTGATGAGGCCACCAATAACGCCTTTTAGCCGCTTCGATCATTTTTCTCGAGCCCGCGTGGCCTAACTGCTGGTGTAATGACAATAGTACTGTGGGTAGTGCCGACTGTGGAGCCACAACGCGACGAGTACAAGTAGGTCCATGTTGGTAGTAGAGGATGTTATCGACAATTTTCAAATTATCCCACAAAGACCGTAAACACCGGGTTTCCCATCCAAG
The DNA here is from genome assembly GCA_944472155.2 of Trichobilharzia szidati. Classification (NCBI taxonomy): domain Eukaryota; kingdom Metazoa; phylum Platyhelminthes; class Trematoda; order Strigeidida; family Schistosomatidae; genus Trichobilharzia; species Trichobilharzia szidati. Next base: position 20,162,060 of record OX235279.1, on the reverse strand, counting down.
CTTACTTATTTCCTGGGTTGTCGGTCGTTCGCCTCCACTTCGAACACGTTCGTAAATCAAGGCCAGTTCAGGGTCTGAAGAATGAAGCTCGGGCCAACTATATGAAGCATGAGCCTCTAGTTGGAGCGGCGAAACTTGTGCTTCGGTGCACGATGGGCAGTCACCGTGATACCTAAGAGGTTTTCTTGACAATGCATCTGCATTTCCATGATTTTTACCCGGTCTATGCATGCATTCGAAGTCATACTCTTGTAGGTGTTCTTGCCATCTAGCAGTCTGACCCTCAGCTTCTTTGAAGTTATGTAGCCAGCTAAGGGCTTTATTATCAGTGCGTACAACGAAATGTCTACCGAGGAGATATGCCCTAAAGTGTTTAACAAAATTCACCAGTGCCAGCATTTCTTTCCGGGTGGTGCAGTAATTCTCCTCACTCTTGTTGAGTGCTCGACTTGCATAGGCTATCACCTTTTCTACTCCATCTACGTCTTTTTGAGACGGAACAGCCCCGATACCCGTGTCGCTAGCGTCTGTATCTAGGATGAATGGATCTGCCTGGTCAGAAACATTGGGGTATGCTAGGATAGGAGGGCTACATAAACAGTTTTTAAGTCTTTCGAAGGCTTCCGTAGCTGATGCTGTCCAGCTGTAGTCTTTCTTCTTAAGAATGTCGAATAAAGGAGCTGCAAGGAAAGAAAAGTTAAGTACAAAACGTCGATAATACGATGCTAACCCTAAAAAACTATGTAACTCGGGGGCTGAGTTTGGGAGCGGACAGTCTTTAAATTCCTGGACTTTTGCTGGATCACATTTAATGCCGTCGGCTGAAACAATGTGACCTAAGAAACACACTTCTTTCCTGAAGAATTGGCACTTTGATGGGTTCAGTTTTAAACCAACGGTCTGCAACCGTTCTAATACTTGGGAAATATCACCTAAATGTTCAGTCATTGAATAGTAGCGGTACGTTCAACGTTTGCGTTACATTTTAGCTTGATTCGCTATATATTTCTATTTTAACTGTGAGACTCGCACAAGTGTTTCTCCAGTTCCATAAATTTAACCAATAACTCTTTCACTAATTAGTTATGGTTAGTCATACAAAAAAGCCACGAACTCAGTCACCTGTCAACGTGATGACTAATAGTATAAATATGCTCGCAACGACGAGCAGCACAACTCCCACAAAGTATGGAAATGAGGCACACAGCTTGCCAATACGCCGCAAGCGTCGAGCTGCCGGTTCACTACCATCTACTGTGGCTGAAACTGAGGGCGAAAACTTGCTGACAAACAGCAGTAGCATCGCTTCTACAAACTCAGCATTTGGTCCTGACATAAACCTCTTCACTTCACCCTATGTACGTGTCACAAAACTTCAGATTCCAAGTCCAGCTCCAACACTTACTTCAGAAATAGAACGACTAAAGCTGGCTGTAGAAGAACTGAAGACTGAGATGCGGGACATAAGGTGTAGAAAAGATATGAATGCAGGATTTTCAGAAAATTTGGCCAACTTATCTGAACTATCAACACAGGTTGGTGATATAAAATCACAGGTCTGTGAACTTGCCCCTCTGAACATCTTGACTAAGACCATAAACCCTGGCGAACTTGACACAGAATCAGTATCTAAGATAGACACCTTGATAAACTTCATCACAACAGAGGTTATCAAAAGACTTGATACTAAGCTAAGTGTGATTGTCTACAATATACCGGATAATGAGGGGTTGAAAAAGGTTCAAAGCATCTTACTTAGGGCGGCGAAAATGCCTAACTCCCAAACAAAATGTCACAGACTGAAGAAGAGTCAGCACGACCACTGCTGTCCTATACGCCTTCAGTTCGAAACGCAGACAGAGGCTAAAAAATTCACCAACACACAACGTATCCTATTACAGGACACAAGCTACAAACAGATAAAAGTTGTAGCAGATAAGACAGTGATTGAAAGGCGTGCTTACAATCACCTTAATAAACCAAATGGCAGGACACCTCAAGCCACTAAAATAGATATACACACTACCAACACGGTAGAACTCATAGCCTCCCCCCTCTCTAATCCCGTAAAAATAGCTCCAGAGAAAATGAAAGCAAACGAAAGACTTGTGAGCTATAGTCTTACTCCTAAAGTAACCTCTCCTCCCTCTACGGTGGATCTAGATATGTCTATGGACAGCCATAAGATGGTAATCAATCCCTCTTGTAAGCTGACAACATCCTCTCTTAACCAAAACGTGACAACGCAAATGGAACTCGGTAACAAAACAGGCCGAAATACGCCACTTGTTGCGAAGATTCCCCAACATATTCAGACTCCCAAGAATATCTCACGCTTTAAGGTAAATAATATTCAAAACCATGCTAGCAACCAAACTAAAAACAAAAATAAGGACATAGAGTCCAAGGACAACAACGACACAACCTACTTGCATACTGTGCCAAGTCACACTGGTAGCTGGTGTAGTGACGCTATCACGCAATTGGAATTGAGACGCTACATTTTCGTTCGGATTCTTTCAAACCGTATACAAACTATTTACACACAATTTTTACCGGAAACTGTTGAATTTTCACATTCTACACATAAGAATACTTGTGAGATACTATTTTTCCTTGGAAGTATTATATAAACTCTGTTATCACTGACCCTGCCATCTGCAGGTTTTGGATGTATATTTTGTGGGATTTATCTGGTTCAATTTGGTGAGTCTGTGCAATTTTTCGAAGTTTTGCGTGTTATATTATCTATTCAGTGCTATATCTATGGTTCTGATTTTTTTCTAACGAACTCCACCCTTGACTGAAGTTGCCCTCTTTTAAGTATCTATTATTCTAATAGGAGGATTGTTATCTGTTAATAGTTGTCGATTTTGTTCTTAATAGTTTATTTTTATTGACTTAGTGTTGGTTATACTGGAAATCTGACGTTTTCATCACCAGTCGTCTCAATTGTGTGACAGTCTGAATCTACCTTAAACCCTGATTTTCGGAATTTACTTTTTCGTTAGTTTCATCTGAACTCTAGCTTATTTCTCCATTATTTTTGACACGGTCTTACTAGTCCTCAAACTTGTTCTTTTCATATACTTTTTACCAAGGAATTCCTTCAACTTACGATTTTCGCTAATTAACTTCCAGTATCTGACTGAAAAACGGTGAATTTCCACTATTTTCACCTATTATTTCTTTTTCGTCCAAATCTAACTTTCTGAAATTGTAATAATCGGTTGCAGCTCGCCGAGCTGAATCTTTTGATACCTATTTTATCCTCATTATTTGCCCATTCCTCTTCCAAATCATTTTGTTTTTGGTACTTTTAGCCATTTCGGCCGAAAAAGTACTTTATACCCAACAAAGGATTTTCTGATCTAGTGACAGTGACAACACCAGTCCTTGTTTTTAATCTCCCTTGGTCTATCTAGTAAGACCGAGGCCACTTTTTGTCTCGTCATTACCTTTCTATTTCCATCCACGAGACCTTTTTCCACTTTTGCTCATAATACCACCTATAATATTTCTGATTTATTCAGTCTTCTTGTTCTCTGTCCAAATATCTCCATCATGAACCATCCAAAACAACTTCTTTCATCATTCTTCACCCTGTAGACCGAAAAGCCTCATACTCCTATCGCCTGTGTAAAAGTTGTGAGCCCCCCCTCTTCGCATAGTATCCCCCTAACAGGAGAGTTCTGCTGCCTCCTTCCAAAGCTAAACTTGTACATACATCTCAGATTCCAAATTGTCAACACTATTTCTTTATTTTTACAAAAAACCCGTAGCTTTTTGCCTTCTCCCAAACTTTTTAACGGGGGGTAGCTTTCGACCACATTTTAGCAACCTTTAAAAATATTGTGCTCCTCCCCCTGTTTGTCTAATTGTACCTTCGTCCCTTTCACCCCTCTGAGCCTCTGATCTAATTTCCATAAATCTGCACTGTCTATTCTCTGTACATCTTCAAATTTCACCACATCCTTCTGTAGCTTCTATTCCTAATAGGCCCTATTATTCTCAACTTTCGTTAATTTTGCTCTGGAAATTTACGCAGTTTTCCAAGTTTACGTTGAAATATCTCTTCGTTGTCCTCAACATATTCTGATCACTCTGCGGTTTTTCGTAGTACTCTCAGCGTTCTGTCATTCCCAGCAAACCGCTTTGTCCTGGCTTTTTTCTGCTTTTCGGTATTTGTTTTCAAACTTGCTGCTGAGACCAATATTTTATGCCTCAGGCACGAACTTTCACTCATTCTCAGTTGCTGTAATTTTGCTGTCTTTTGCGTATTGACCGAAATTCAGCCAAAATCCGTTTCCACAGGCTCTATTCACTTTTTATCGATCGCGAGCTAAGCTACTAATCAGCCACTCTGATTGGTGGGCACGCCTATACTACCTGCTTGTATGCTGGTGTATAGGTGTATGGTGTTCTTCTTGAATATTTTGTTTGTCTTTATTTTTTTCGGCCTGGGCTTTTTCTTTGCTGGTTCCCGACGACCCTCCCAAGGTTTCTCGGCACGAGGAATCGACTCGTGCAATTCCTATCACCATAGCACCCATCGTTCTCGAGTTGGCTTTGGGAGTGGCCTTTTCTTGTATTTCCTTCTGTACCCGCGTAATTCTTTATTCTTATAGATTCTGAAGTTCATCTTGGTATAATTGTACTCCTCCCGTCGAGACCTGTCGATTGATACCCATCTCCTGTAGTTTCCGTGATTCTGTAACTCATCAACTTTCCCATTACGTCATCCCACCCCACCCACCTATCAAATTTAAACCCCTGTAACTTCCGCACCCTTTTACTTTCACCCCCCGTGTTTGTACTCATTCTGCTCGTCTCTTCAAGTTCTATCGATTGAAAGCTATATTATCATCTCATCTTCCATAGTCTTCGTCTTCAAAGGTAACCACTCTCCACTACGTCATCCCCACTTCTATTTCGCTGGCTATTTCGCATCGCTGTAACTTTCACATTTCTTCCTCTTTTACCGTTGTTCTTGGCATCTTTCGACTCCTCTCATCGAGATCTGTAGTTTGATACCCATTTTGACACCGTATCTCTGACAGTTTTGACTTTTGATTGTCGACATCCTCCCATTGCGTCATCATTATACTCATTTCGTTGCCTTTCTCGAAGTGTTGTAACTGCCACATTTCTTCACCTCTTCCGTTGTTCTAGGTGTTTCTCGACCCTTCTCTCCGTGCTCCTTTGTTCGATAGTCATTCTCACGCTGCATCTCCTTCTTATTGTTTTCGAAAGAGGACTCTTTCACATCACCTCCTCCCCACTCATTTTCGGCTTCCGTTCTTTTTGCTTCAATCCCAAAGTGATTACGTGGAATATCGTATAACAGTACCTTTCTTTTCGTTTGTTTTTATTTCTGTTTTGTTTCGTTTTTGTTTGCTTTGTTTGATTTTGGTTTAACCATTTGTCAAGCCACGGGTGAGGGCCTATGAACGGTCCGTGGCACAACTAACAGTCCATCGTTGGTTGTCCTCCAAACTCGAGCCTGCGATACCGCAATCTCCAGTCATGTCAGCTATGTCAAGCCAACCCTCATCACAATCCATGGCCTCTGCCATGATTCAAGCTGACCCTCAAACAACAGCCTCCGGTTCTCTTTCCTTCATCTCCCAATTGCCAGCAGCTCATCCTTCGCCCCTCACATCCAATCCGTCATCACCTCACTCCATGCGGTCCAATCAATCCCTATCCTCAATCGTATCTCCAAGATTCCTGTGTATATACTGTCCTTCAGACTTCGCTTCTCCGAGAGGTTTGACTCAACATCTGCGTCAAATCCACCCCGCCGAATACAATGAGGTCCTTCTCGGTCGCCTCCTCAACGACTGTCGAACACGACGAAATTGGTCCCAAAATGAAGAACTCACTTTACTGATGTTAGCAGATGCAGCAGTCGACCGATTCAACAGCAAAGCTGAACTGTATCAACACCTACACGACCATCTGCCACATCGCTCAGTTGAAGCCATCAGACGCCGTCTACAAACACTCAAATGGTTAACATTTGTCCCATCATCGTCGCGCTCCGCATCAACCATTGACTCCTACTCGATGCCATCCTCACCTGCATCATCACATGAAAACTATGCTATTAGATCAGCACTGTATGTACGTCCAAGACCTCAAACCTGGTCCACTCAAGAAGATGCTCGATTGATCTCAACGGCCAAATGTCTCGATTCACCTTTACTTGCGCCTATACAGTTCTTCGCTCTTGTCGCCGAAGCCGTTGGCAACCGCACCGCTGATGCAGTTAGACTACGTCTAGCCAGGCTAAAATGGAGACGTACACTCAACCCATCTCTGCCAACAATAGTCCTAACTCCAAATACGTCTTATCTCCAAATTCAGCCAGTTACCTCACTCACTGATACGTTCACCGTCAACAGATCAATCTCTGCTCCTATAAGTCCATGCAGAGCAACTTCAGATCCAGCTATCACAATCTCATCGAATTCCTGTACGCCAACTCAGCTAGAAGAACAGCGATCCCTCCAATTGGCTGTCATTAATAATGATTGCACTGTAATCGAGGAATCCACCCAACCAATGCGAATACCACAGTACCACTATGCAATAAGTACTGTCGATAGAACAATTTTATATTCTCCCACTGCTGTGACAATTATCCGTCCACTTCTGCATACTATTGATATTGACGAATCAGTCCCAACTTATACTGTCAGCGCTTTCTCGCTCAACCGAACATCATCACCCACTGCAACCTCTGAACATAAAGCTCGAAGACAAATTATGCCAACTACTCGACTCACTCAAGATGGTTCAAGTCCCCTGGTGAATCTGACACTTCATAGAAGCCTGAACATGGACAATATACACGCTAACCTCCTGGCTGCTATCAGCACACAACTGGCAAATTCATCTCAGCGGCTGGACACTGAATCCACTCGACAAATTATTCTGCAACTATATGCGAATGATATTACTCTTGAGGAGACACGTCAACTTTTGGATAAGCAGGCCCACCAACTGTTCCCTACAAAATGGAAACCATCCAAGCAGCGATACGTCTCCGGTCTCCCACCGAACTTAAACAACAAGAAGAGGCGACGCATTCTATATGCCCACATGCAAACGCTCTTCCACCGTTCGCCGAAAGACGCTGCAAACACGGTACTTGATGGCAGATGGAGAGACCCGTTTACATGTCAGCCTTCCAGTATAGGAGGCTTCAATGAATTTTGGATAGACACCTTCACACGCCCAGCCCTACCAGACACTAGACCGGTCCAGGAATACCTTCCAACTAACAACGACTTGGTCGCCCCAGTTTCAACTGAAGAGATCAAATGGGCACTAAAAGAAATGGTCAAATCCGCCGCAGGTGTCGACCGCATAACCGCCAGGGACCTCCAGAAAATCAACCCCTCTAGTCTGGCTGGGTATTTTAACACTCTTTTGCTGACGTCTTTTTTACCTTCACCTTTGTCAGCTTCCAGGGTCACCTTCATTCCGAAGACATCACATCCCGATAACCCTACCGACTTCCGGCCTATTTCCATCACTTCTGTTGTTACGCGCTGTCTGCACAAGATTATCGCCAAGCGATGGTCCAGATCATTCCCAATGGAAAAACTACAGTTTGCCTTCCTGCAACGTGATGGCTGCTTCGAAGCAACCAATCTACTTCACGCCATCTTGAGAGAAGCGCACTCCAACTACACAAGTTGCGCGTTAGCTATCCTCGACATCTCGAAAGCTTTCGACAGCGTCTTACATCAAACAATTCTAAGGGTGGCTGAGAGTTTTGGTGCGCCCCCAATGCTTAGAGAATATCTTACAAACTACTACTCCAACTCTTACAGTCTCTTCCACGAAGTGAATTGTCATCCAACACGAGGAGTCAAACAGGGTGACCCTCTGTCACCGCTTCTCTTCATCATGACTATGGATGAGATACTCAATGTCCTTGAAGCCCATGACCCCATCTACGTCGATGGCCATCCTCTGCACTACATAGCATATGCTGATGATCTCATCATCCTAGCTCCAAATGCTGCGGCTCTTCAAAACAAACTCAGCTGTATCGCCGCCTCGCTGGAGCTGGCGGGATTATCGATCAACGTTGACAAAAGCCGCACAATCAACATAGTCGCTGACAGACAGCGTAGAATCGTTGCCCTTTCTCCTACTGTCTTCAATATCAACTGCCTGTCAATTCCAGCTATCTCGCCAACAGAGGAATTTACCTATCTGGGTGTTCCCTTCAATTACAAGGGCAGGCGCTGCTTCGATCATGTCGGCGTCCTCAATAAATACTTAGACAATGTGAAAAGCGCCCCCCTTAAACCTCATCAACGAATGAGAATCCTGAAGAACAATCTGATTCCTCGTCTACTATATTCACTGACTCTCAGTATCACTCACAAGAATACCCTGAAAACGATGGACAAACTTATTCGTGCAGCTGTCCGCCGCTGGCTTCACCTCCCGAAAGACACTCCAACTGCATTTTTCCACGCGGATATCAAAAAGGGAGGCCTGGGAATTATGAATCTCTCAACAACGATTCCGATTCATAGGCGCAAAAGAATCGAGGCACTACTCAACAACAGGAATCCGCTCATACGCAGCATCGCGTCCTCCGAAACCTTCACACCTTTTCTTAGGATCTGCAACCTTCCGATGCAGGCCCATAGACAAATAGTGACATCAATAGAAGAAGCCCATGAAAGCTGGGCACAACAGCTACACTCATCGGCGGATGGTTACGGTTTGACTGAGTCAACAAAATGCCCTGAATCTCACAAATGGCTTCTCAACCCCGAAATGGTCTTGCCCAAACTCTATGTACGAGCCGTTCAACTGCGTGGAGGCCTCTTGGGCACAAAAACGAGAAGTACGCGTGGACGTCCTAGAGCGGACATCAACTGCAGAGGCGGGTGTGGTCAACCGGAAAATCTTCAACATATTCTTCAGCATTGCGCTCTAACTCATGACGTCAGATGCAAGAGACACAACTACGTCCTCAAGCTGATCGCTAACAAATTGCGCAAAATGAATACCAGATTTTACGTCGAGCCATGTGTTCCAACGCCCACGTCTTTCTGTAAACCTGATCTGATTATCTTGTTAGACGGAGTAGCATACATTCTCGACGTAACAATCTGCAGCGACGCCTTCATTTATATCAGCCATGCGTCGAAGATGTCAAAATACGGAACTCCAACGATGGTTGCTGCATGCCAACGGTTCCTGTCTGCAATGGGACATACAGTTCAAAGAATCTTGCAAATTCCTGTTGTAATCTCTTATCGAGGGATGATCAGTCAACTCTCTGCAAAATACCTTCGCAGACTGTTTTTCACCTCCTTCGACATTTCGAACCTCTGCATCTCAACCATCAAAGGCTCTTTGAAAATCTATGATACTTATATGCGTGGAACGTATAGACTCAGACGTGGAAGACAATTGAACCAATGATGTTGTAAATTTATTGTCATATCAAACTACTCTGTCAACGTTTGCTGTACTACCATCTGTTGTAATACACTGCGAGACAAATTGTAACACTCATACACATATATACTCATTGAACCTATAGTACTGTTATGAACTTCCTAAAATACGTGACAATTTTGTTTATTCTATATCTTCTAATTGCTCCACACTATGTACACGCAAAGAGCATATTGTCCTTATAAAACTCTCCGATGTTAAAGACTATTGCTACACACAACTCGCTGATATCCTATGATTCACATATGTAAGCAACATCCAAATGCTCAAAATTGAAAGGATTCTTGTATTACATTTAATGATTTCATAGATATTAGATATTAAAATCACACTTCTGCACCACATATGAATGTCTCACATGGACACATGACATGAACAATCACACATAAAAATACATAAAACTGATAGTCTTGCAGTAAAAGTACATATTATTGGAAATAACATGGGCTGCTGTGCAAATTTTCTTCTATTTTTCTTTTTTTCTTTTTTTATAATTATGTAATATTAAAGAAATTTTCCATGTATTTTTGTGCGTGTACTCAACTTGAATATTGTAAAAATAGTCCATTCGTTTCCGCGAATGGACAATTTTTATTTAATATTCGAAAATAAATATGTTATATAGGTGACAACACTCGAAGCTCAGCCACCAGGTACTCAGGGTCTACAAAGCATGACACACAAACTAACTTTGGCAGATTATACGGAACAAGCCTTCTGGGAAACAAACCACAGTGCAGCTATGCATATAACGACACCCATGTAAGGTCTCCTGGAATGTCCCCACACAATAGGCAGATTAACAAGTCATGGGCATCACAAGGTACCAAAGATTTTTTATCCAACACATCCCTGTCAGCGCTAACCAAACAGCTGGTGGGGATGTTAACCCTTCTGAACCCATACCACCAACGTTGGCCCCCTATCGGGAAGAAAACAGACATGGGCTAGTACATACGGAACTATTAGTCACACCCAAAGACTGTACAAGCATATGCCAAATAAAAACCTCAACCCAACTCTCCAACCTACCCAAGCCTAGAACCACGTCATTGTATAGTTTATCTAATAATCAAACCCATTACCCACTAAAAAAACGGATAGTAACTTGACAGACATAGGTGGACAAACTAGTTGCAACACAGGGTTGATATGCCACGCGGAAACAGCGGATGCCGACCCACACTTGAACCTTATTGACGAGCTTAAACACTTCAAACACTACTTCAAATCTCAACTCTACTTAATACTTATTAATGCTAGATCTATCCTTAACAAACTACCGATGCTCAGGGCACACACGCTGGTATACAAACCCCCTATAATCATTATTACGGAATCCTGGTGTCACTCCAATATACCAGACGAAGAGATAAGCATCGAAGGGTACATACACTTTCGCTGTGACAGGAAGAGTGGTAAGGGAGGAGGCTGCCTAATGTACTTCCTGAACACACTTACTGTATTACAGCTAGAAAATAAGGAACTCAATGACATGCACGACACCCTGTGGGTCAACGTACACTTCAAAAGTGCTACACTACTAATAGGATGTATCTACAGAGCACCTGGCACCTTTAGTGATTACGAGACACAACTTATAAATGTACTGGAGCAAGTATCCACTCTTCCATATGAGCATAAGATCATATGTGGAGACTTCAACCTACCCGAAATCAACTGGGACTTATTAAAAGGGCCAACTAAATACGACAAGCTCTTAGGGACACTGGACATTTTTGGCTGGAAACAAACTGTCACTATCCCTACAAGAGGTGACAATGTACTAGACTTAATATTCTGTCACGATATAAGCCCCCTCTCAATCTTAGTGGGTTCTAAGTTTTCAGGTAGTGACCACAAAACAGTAATGTGTGCTCTGCCACTTCCACTGAATAGCAATGCAGCTCATACCTCCACTTCACAACAAGTACTATATAGGAACTATAGTAAGGCAAACTGGACCTTAGTAGAATCAGTGCTAAGATCCTCCGAATGGAGCGAATACTTCACTACTGATGACCTCTCGAGAGCTCTGAGCATCTTCTACCATAACTCGAACACATGCTTAGATGCTGTCATTCCACTGCAAACATTTGAGCTTTCCCCACATAGGAAGTCATTCATAAAACCAAAGGATCGTATGAAACTGAAGAAACTCTCAACAAGTTACTCCAAACACCACGACTTTGGCACACTAGGTTTAATACTTAACACCCTTAGTTCCATCTCACAAGCTCGAAATTTCCGTATGAGAAACGAAGAACGCATCGCAGTAGCCAGTCCTGCTAGAGTGTATGCACTCACGGAAATCTTAAAGAAGCGGATGAATCGCAAAAATCACAGCATTTCCCTCCTCATAGACAAAGGTAGGCTATGTACTAATTCCGCAGACATGAGTGAATTATTCAACTCAACTTTTGCAGGTAACTACCTTAAGCCCACAGTCCAGTTACTCAATATACACCCTGCTACTAATGTGGCACAAACTCCATCTCCACACACACCAAACTTAATTAGCACTATTGAATTTAACTATGCTAACATTAAGCAAACTATAAGAACCCTAAAATGCTCAAAAGGTTTCGGTACTGACGGCATATCATCCTATTTTTATAAATATGGTGGCCCTGACATTCCCTTACTCCTGCTTAAAATATTCACAATGTCCTTAGAAACCCAAACTTACCCTGATGTATAGAAAACAACGTTTATTATGCCTAAACACAAATCTGGCTCGAAAACAGACGTCAGTAACTACAGGCCAATTAATATCACACCTATAGCTTCTAGAATTATGGAGAGACTAGTTAAAGAAAACCTAATGAAGCATATGCTTAGTTGCAATATTATAAGTCCGAACCAACATGGATTCCTAAAATCCAGATCTTGTTTAACATGCCACTTAGACTTCTTTAACTTTGTGACCAGCAGTCGTGACAGACGACAACTAGTACTTGTCATCTACTTTGACATCTCAAAGGCATTTGACCGTGTCGACCATTTACTACTAGTGCACAAGCTGAAATCCTTAGGAATAAGTGACCCGCTATTAGGATGGCTTAAATCATTCCTTAACAATAGGTCCCAAATAGTTAAACTCGGATCTATAACTTCGAAACCTAGCCCAATCACCTCTGGTGTAGTACAAGGTAGTGTCATTGGACCCCTTCTATTTACCCTATATATTAACGACATATGCGCTTGCTTTTCTCATGGGAAACCATTCATCTTTGCAGATGACCTAAAAGTAGCTTATACATTCCAATCTGATGACCTAGGGTACTTCCAGAATGTTGTACAAAATGAACTAGATAAAGTGACTGCTTGGTCGTCTTTATGGAACCTCCAATTTAACCTTGAAAAATGTGGCTGGATCTGCTTCGGTGCACCCTCAGTCGACATAAAGTTAACGCTTCAATCGGCTAACCTAACCAAACTCCAAAGTGTCGTTGACCTAGGTCTGAGGTACTCGAGTAACCTAACATTCTCTGAGCAAGTGGCATCACAGACTCAAAAGTCGAGGATGCTCTTAGGATGCATACTCAGGAACTTTCACGACAATGAAGCAAAGCTCATTCTGTACAAAACCTGTGTGAGGCCACTACTAGAATACTGTCCATTTATTATTAGCAGCACTCACACACGTGAAAAGCTAAGAATTGAAAGTATCCAACGATATTTTACCTCGAAACTACTAGGCTACGAATGTAAGAAAGACTACATCTCACGGTGCATGATTCTACAACTTGACCCACTCTGGACAAGACGACTAATTATAAACCTAGTATTCTTCTATAAGGTCCTACACAAAATATCATTCTCAGACATTAAGGACATACAATTCGCGCAAGAAGGCTCTTACGATCTGCGTAACCAAAATTGCACAGTGACAATAAAAGCCTTTAAGTCAACACTCCGCGAAAACTTCTTCACAGTCATGTATTCTAAAATATGGAACAATCTGCCCCTAGATATCAGGAACTGCAATACAGTTTTAAGTTTCAAACGCTCTCTGTACACACTATTTCACTCTACCGACTATATAAATAAACTATTTATCCCTAGAACGAATCAACTATTAGCCTACTACAGTACCTAAACGCGCTTAAATACCCTTACTTCCCTAAAGACTATAAATAAACTAGTAGCATAAATGCATAAAAAGACATAGTAGAAACAAATTTTTGTTCATCAAATTACAATGTACAACGAATATAATCAAATCTTTTAGACTCCACCTGGTTTTCCTTTGTCCTCTGGTACATTTCTGTTGTATTTACTTTGTAGTACAAGTTGCATTGATCTACATTCCGACTGAAGCTGAGAAACAATTGAAGTCACTTACTCATATATCATCCCTCAAGGTTTGGCTAGTAATGGCTCAGCATCCTTGATGAAATCCACTGTCACCATAACTAGACACCGTACAGCATCTTATACAAGCACTGTCAACGATCTAAAATGGTTTTTATATAGCTTTCTACGCGTTTATCAACTTACTCGTACGGAGCAACCATGCTGTGACAAATGGCGGGCTATGGGTGACTTGAGTGCAGTAAAACAAATCTGCTTGAAATTGACAATATTAATCTGCATTCAGTTGAATTCACATCTGGTATTACTTGCAATAAAAGTGATGTCGAAATCATACAAATTAATCACTCATTTTAAATTAATGCCCAATTTGAACATAAAACAAGATACGATGCCGCACACAACAAAGTTATATGGAGGAATTGACTTCAAGCTTTATTTTTTTCCCAAATATTTGTAATTTATCCGACACGTACTTGGGTTTTTTTGTTAATGCGAAGACAATATTTCTATATTTCTTTATGTGCTCAATTGAACGACTCACTATCAGAATGTGCTCACTAACTGATGTCAGAGAGGACAGCAACCATGTAATTTCACTATAAATCAAATTCATGTAATTTAAATAATACTTATCCATGCCTGTACAACTGGTGTGTCCTACATTGATAGGAAATATATATTATTATTGTCTTACTATGTATGATAACATCATCCAGATATACCAAACACTTACCTGGTATACAATCGCTCAAGACCGTTTGCATGAGACGTTGAAATGTTGCTGGGGCATTGACTAACCCAAACGCCATTGTTTCAAACTCATACAGGCCTGCTTGTACAATGAATGCTGTTTTCTGCCTCTCATCTGGGTGTGCTTCAACCTTCCAATATCCCGATGCTAAATCTAGGGTGGTAAACGAATTTGACCCCTCTAAGGCATCAAAAGTGTCGTCTATGCGTGGAAGGGGGAAGCAGTCTCGTCTAGTTAACAGGTTCAACTTACGATAATCTACACATAACTGGAGTGTCCCATTCGATTTCTTGACTAAAACTACTGGGGAAGCCCATGGAGATACGGATGGTTTGATGACATTTTTCTCTAACAGTTCATCAACTAACCTATTAAGCTCCTTCTGGTAATGTGCAGGTACTGGCCGTGCAGGTTGTCTACAAGGCGGGGCGTTACCCGTTTCTATGTAGTGTTGGACCAGTTTTGTTCTCCCCGGGTTTTTCCATCCCAGTCAAAACAGTCCCCATATTTGTCTAGCATTTTATTAAAGTTGACTGTCGTTTCCGATGGTAGGGGTTCTATAGTCTTCAGCATTCTCTGTTTCTCAGTCTTAGCATCTCCCTGCACGCCAAAAGTGCCGTGCTCTACGTCGTTTCCTGTAATAAATGGAATGGAACAGTCCTTCAGTATAACTATCATTACTAAACAGAATATAAATGTATATATACATATTAATCACTCCCTAAGTACTCCACTTGCTTGCTTTTGCGTTGTTGTTGTTTGTCTTCTTTTGTCTCTCACCATTTCAGCTTCCATTTGACTTTTTGAATGAGAATGAAGAATGTAGATATTTGACCATTTACAATGACAAATGATCTGCAAACATTATTGGCCCTATATCTTACAATTCCCTCGTGAATTGCGCATTACCTTCACCAACGACGCAACCTGGATTACAGTTGTGAAATATACCTTTATACCAATAAAAAAGTATTGATTTATAATACTTCACGATTGGAACTTACAACATAACTTATCTTGTCTGCAAAAATAGCTTGCATTTCCTGAAAACACCCGTTTATAAGAAAATATAAACTGTCATTATTATTAGTCTACCTTGAGTACTATTCACAGGTGATGTTACGAAGAAAATGCTGACAAAAGTATACAATTGCATTACTTATTTTAAATTATTATCAAATTTGGATATAAATCAAGAATAAGACTCGATGCCGTACACACCAAAGTTATATGGAGGAATTACTTCAAGCTTTATTTTTTTCCCAAGTATTTGTAATCCATCCAAAACATACTTGGGTTTTTTTGTTAATGCGAAGACAATATTTCTATATTTCTTGATGTGCTCCATTGAATGACTAGTTATCACATTGTTCCCATAGACAAAATGACTGCAACCTTATAATTTTACCATGAACCAAATTTATGTAATTTAAATAATACTTATCCATGCCTGTACAATTGGTGTGTCCTACACAGGTAGGAAAAATGTATTTTATTAAATTACTATTATTAAATATGCTTAGTAATCGTATATGTAATTTATCATATTGATGATGCCTGTAAACTGGCGTCCCTCATGTACAAAATGAGAATATACTATTGTTATTATTAAGAGTCCTCTGACTACAATCTATTATCCCGGAGAGCTTTTCCAGGAGGTCAACTCCCAAGATTACCTGCCACGGTACCCGGGTAGAGACGATGAAAGCGTGCTGAAGTGACAGTGTTCCCAATTTAAGAGGCAGCAGGACCACTCCCTGGGGTTGCATGCAATCTCCATTGACTGTCGTAAGCCGCAACTTGTGAGTCCCTGTTGTGGGCCTAAACGTCTCTGGAACACATGAGGAATGTATGACAGAACACGTTGCTCCTGAGTCAACTAACATAACACACTTTTTTCCTATAAACCCTACAACTTTCGGGGAGGAGGTGACACCGATTAGGTTGACAGTAGGCACACAATTCACATCAACATATGACTCACCTGCATTGTGACCGCAACTTCTAGACAGCTTACCTAACCGCCTGCAGTAGTAGCAATCATTTCTTGAGGTGGATTGAGACTGTGGACGTCCTTTCCACGGTGGTGTGGGATTCTGTGCATATTTTGTTGTTCTGTTCGGATGTCCCATTGCGTTTACTTGTGGGCATGTGGTTCCTGGCTCTTCCAGGCTTTCCACCAAGCGTGCCCCAGTTTCAGCTTCTGCCATGGAAGCTGGAGTGTGTAGGTTGAAATCCTTCCTGTAACGGAAGTCAATACCCTGCAGGAAATTGGAAAATATAGCATCTTCAACTTCTGAATAAGTCTTATCCTGCATAGCTTGACGCGCAAGCGTGCGGAGACGTAAGGTGAACTGGTTGATGGATTCACCTTGTCTCTGGTTGCACTCACTGAAACTTTTAAGTGATTCAATGTGAGGTACTGGTGGCACTATACGTGCTTTTAGAGTACTCAAGAGGGTGATCAAGGGCATATGCACATAATCCAAACCAATTGTGTACATTTCCAAGGACCGTCCAACAGAATCGATGACGAATGCATTCGGGTGAGGCACGTTCATCAGATCAACGTATCGGCACACCTTGTCCGACCACAGCTCGAAGTCATCACCGACCTCCAGTTTATGGGGCAAAGGATGGACGTAACGCGACGCAGGCTGATTTGATTGAAAAGCTGGAGCCATCACTTCAGCCAATTGATCAACCTCGTTCGATGCTGTCTGTTTGACAGGAGAAGTGTTCTTAGTAGCCTCACTGAGTCGAGACTTAGAAGAAGAGAGTTTTTTCGTTGGCAGGCTCGCCATTTATGGAATCCCACTCGTCAAGCAATGATCTAAAACAGAGAGAAAAGCGCACGTTAGCAGTGTGATCACACAAGTGTCGTGTGCTAGTAAGAACGAAGACTCAAGGTCAAGGATTATATTTACAACCAATCACAATACAATTAGATGAGAGGGAAAGGGCAGTCCTATTGGTCATCCGTTGCCTCGTCTTGGGTAACCAATCCCTGCACACTTCGTAGCCGACCTGAAAGTAGACAAGCATAGTTTGAACATTAGAAAACCGCCGAACTTACCATGCCTTACAGGTGCTATTTTTGTAGCAGCATCTTCCTCACTCGTTCAGATAAACAAGACTTTTTGGTCTACCACGTGATTGCTGTGAAGCCGATCATCCAGAAAATACTAGGTAAAGTGGAAAACCTTTTCTTTTCCTTGTCTTGTACTTTTTCAGTCTTATTCTTGTTCTTGTGAGTAGATACTGTTGCACTCTTATTCTTATACAGCATAAATAAATAAATAAATTTATTCTCATAGTACAGTACATGAGGGACGCCAGTTTACAGGCATCATCAAATTGTTACAGAAATAGAACCATATAATTCAATCACAATTTACAGGCAGTAGCAAGATATGCTTTACATGTTCACTGGAGATTATACATACACTTGATAAATGTTAATCCCAGTAGTATAAAACAGCCTTTTCACTTATATACAATCATTTCTGTGCAAAGTTGGAAAAATCTGCTAGATTGTCAGTGAGTGCAACACAACAGGAAATACAGGAGTATTGTCTTCGCATTAACAAAAAACCAGGTCTTTGGTGGATGGATTATAAGTGCCTGGGAAAAAAATAAAGCTTGAAGTAAATATTCGTACATAACTCTGTTGTGTGCAGAGTCCTCGAATTATAGTTCATTGATGTGTTATTTTGAAATCAGTGATGTGTTTATCTCATTTGATCTGAAATGTCATTGTTTGGAGTAAGTACATAAGCTTCGGACGCATTAATTAATGGATTTCTACTGCTTACGGGTATTTTCTTAGCGTGAGGAAGGTTTATGAATTCCAGCTATTCCGACAGGAGTTGAGAATATTAACTGCTCAGCAACATTATGGATATAAGTTCATCACATTATCTAAGGAAAGGTGGGTTGCAGTTGGTGAGGGATATATGGTGCCCAACGAGCGTTCATCTGTCCATCTGATGTTGTGGTGAGTTATACCTTTTTCATGTTGTCGGTTTATGTCCATTTTATTCCACTTATTGTGTTGGGTAGTAGTTTTACAAACGAGATTTCTTGTCTGTTTGAGGATACGTATGTTAACCGTTAATATTTTATCTAGAATTATAAATATAGGCAAAAAACAACAGGTGCAGTATTTAAGCTTATACATTAAATGGACCTATAATTTCGGAGGCTCTCAGATAGGAACTAGAACTACTATCGTTTGCAAACTCTTGTAGTTTGTCATTAAGCACCTTTTTGAAGGAGGCCAATGTACTTGCTTGACGCATTTCCATTGGCAGTTTATTCCATATCTGTGCATACCTAATCAAGTAAAAGTTTTTGCCTGG